>LTAE01000153.1:82945-100989 GCA_001647135.1 Pontederia paniculata | reverse complement strand
AAGGGGGGGGGGGGGTTGAGAAGCCAGTCACAACATTCGGCCCATCGGTTGCAAAAGATCATTGAGAGAGTGCATCTGCTGCTAACATAAACAACATGGGAGCAAGTGGACAACCCTGTCGAATTGGACCCAGCCACCTGTCTGGTTCCCGTCACCAAGATCGATAATGAAGCTTATCATTGGATTCAAGAATTAAGATTCCTGCCATTATATTTTCTAGTTTGAATGGCAAAAGGAAAGCTCCATGCTTTCCTTGTGAGGTCTGATGAGAGCACGTGGTGCATGTAGTTGATGACTGATGGATGTCATTGGCTTAATGAGATGAAAGTCCTGAACATTAAGTAGTAAACTAACAGTAAATAATAAGAAAAATTTAGACCTGATTCAGTGCCTGGGTAACTCTCTTATGTTAGATGTGGTGTAGGGCCCAAAAGTTGACCTGGCTTTGCCTTGAGCAGCCACTGCAGCAGCAGCTGGTCTAATTCTCTAAATGATCATGATTGAACATGTTTTTAAAGCAATCATTAGCGCAAACACGATTTATGGATTTGACCATCCATTGTTTGCTAGTGATGATCAACTTTAACTCACTGGGTTGATGGCTAGCCCTCTGAAGTGCTTGCCAATTTTCTAGAAACTTCAGATATCCTTTTTAGTTGATAAGAACCTCACATAATCTTTTAGTTGGTGAATGCCTTTGATCTTTGTTAAATATTGGCCATAAGGATCTTTTGTAGAGGAAAAATGATGGTCGGAATAGAGTGCAACCATCCAATTTTATTGGCCTTATGGAACTGCATTTGTGGTCTTCATTCATAAACCTGACTGCATTTGCACATAAGTTAAGCATGCTTGAAAGATAACCTTGTTTAATAAATTCTTTTACAAAAAAGATGGACATCTTGACTTCCCTTGAGGTGTAGAGCTGTTGTCATATATTACTATTGTTGTTATTGTTATTTGGTGAATTCTTCGTGTGACCGTGTACCTCTCAGCTTACTGTTCATGTACTGAAATACCTTAACCTCTGGGCTTTAGGATTGCACAATTCGCTCTTGTGACTTTGATACTGAGCAGACCCTGGTGCTCCACTCACCTGAGAAGAGGTCAGAACGAATGTCAGCAGACACAGAAGTTCATCTTGCATTGACTCCTTTGCAATCTGTTGTCTTTTTTGGTTTTCACAAAAGGATGAGTGTCACAGGTAAAGTTCCCTCCAATATGACATTTAATCTTATGATCTATTTTGATAACTGCATGTCTGATATTAAGTTTTCTTTGTCACATAAAGTGGTTGGGACTGTTGAAGGAGGGAAACCTCCAACGAAGATAAAAACGGATCTTAAAAAGCCTATTGTCAACCTTGCATGTCATCCACGTCTTCCTGTCCTGGTAATATGGTTAATCTCATTATAATATCTTTTCCAAGACAGTTTGTATGATATTTTATAACATCGCAACTTATCATAATATTTGGTATTCCTGTGTCAATTTTGTTTTCTTTGTTGCAGTACGTAGCTTATGCTGATGGCTTGATTCGGGCATATAACATTCAGACATATGCTGTACTTTATACCCTACAACGTGAGATATCAGAAACGTCTGTCTAATGCGTTCTTGCTGAGTTGCTTCAAAATGTTGAATCATGTAGTTTACATTATGCTTTTTGTCTAACATGGACTTTATACTTCATGTTCAGTTGATAACACAATTAAGCTCCTCGGTGCAAGTGCTTTTGCCTTTCATCCAACCTTGGAGTGGATTTTTGTTGGAGACAGGAAGGGCGCACTTTTGGCATGGGATGTCTCGACAGAGAGACCAAATATGATTGGCATGTAAGTCTTTTTTTTTTGTTTAATTATTCCTTTTGTAAATTTTACTTATGGTCCCCAGACTTTCACTCTTAATCACTTTAGTCCCTAACCTCATTTTGTATCCGAACCATCTCCGATCTTATTGACTCTTCCCTTCAGAGTCCTTTTGATGCTATTGCTAGTGTTTTGTTTTTTTAATGAAATTGTAAACTTATAGTGGCAACTTGCAAGGTGTAATATTTTGGTAGATGACACTAACCTAGTTAGAAAAAAATGAAATACCTGCAATAGCTAATAGAAGGGACTGCGGAGGAAGAATCATGAAGATCATGAATGATTCGGGTATAGAATGAGGTTAGGAGACTAAACTGGTCCAGAGTAAAAGTTCAGGGATCATTGGTGAAATTACCCAGTATTCCTTCATCTCTCTAGTCAAACATTGTTCGACAAACTTTGAAGGTCATATTGATTGTGACATTTTTTTTTTGAATGTGACATTATTTTAGAGTACTATTCTTTTCTTGGTGTGAATCCTGGCATTCAAAAGCTCACTGGGTCCTAACTAATCCAGTCAGAAGTTAGAGTTTTGAGGTTTTACCTCCTTCAAACAAATGCATCTCTCGAAATTTGATCATGTGATCTCGTTTTACAGAGGTTCAACCACTAACTACTTGAAGCAATCATTTGTTGTTAAAATAAGTAATTTGAAAGATGTAGCTGCTTGTTTTTCTACCCTCTTAGTCATCCTTTTTCTCTTGAAGATAAATAAAAACCTTGATTTCCTTTGAACATTCATACTTCAACAACAGTCATACAGTTGTGTGAACTCAAATAAATTCTGTGCAAAGTCTAACATGTATAGAAGAGTCAAAATAATGGTGATGTTGGCTTTGTTCATTGGAATCCTTACTGAATTCCAAAACACAACAAAGTTCAAATGTCTCATTTTCCTGCACATTTTTATTATTTTTGTTTAAACTATGACAAGATGTTTTGTTTACTCATTATAAAATCTGTAGTAACATAAACAATGGCATAAGATATTTATGATCCCACTATATGGTTTCAATTATAATAATATAGATGAGAGCGATGCTTTCTATCTTTAAAATTATCCAGTGTTTTTTACATTTCTTGGCTTCCTTTTTCTTTTGAAAAAAAAGTGATGACATTTCTAGCAATGTTGGAATTGTATTGTTTAATATAGATGGAGTCAATTGTACCACCTATTCTGTTCCTATATCTCTTTCTTGTTTATAGATTTATGAAACAAAATTCACTTCTATATTTAATGAGTGAAAGCAGATTTGTAAAATGTGATAGTGCTGGCAGATTTGCATTTTTTGAGAAAAATGCATTTTTCTTTTCTGAGAGGTGAAAGGATGGCTACCGAGTTTGGATAGTCATCCAATTTGTATTAAAAGCAAAAAAAAATTGGAATGTGCAAGTTTGAGATCCAAGAAACAAAACACATCCAAGGACTTTACAAAAAATACTATCCAGACCTCACTAGCTCAAACAACAGGATATGGGGTGCACAATGTTTTCCACTTGGCACCTCTCCCACCCAAAAATTGTACAGTTATGCTGTAACCAAATGGACCATGTGACAGCCTTGGATGTCAACCATGGGCTGCGCCAGCTTTGGCTGTTATGTGCTCTGAGTGCTCCAAGTGGTGTCCAGAAAACATCTGTTGCTGATGAAACCACACATATGCACTGCACTCAACCCTAGATCTCCCTGGTAAAGGGACACTAGAAGAACAAGTGATTAATGCCCCCCTATGCCGATCCACATAGCACGCATGAGGTGTCTGTGCTGGGTGCCCACCGTGCTCAATAAATTCACGTGAGGATCCTCCCCCTTCAGAGTAGCCAAGCAGGAATCTAATCTTCAATGGTAGACGTGACTGCCAAATGTGTGAACACTCAGGCTTGAGATCTTCTACATATGATAATTTGATCCTAGTTTATACATTCGTTTTCTTGTGAGGGGAAAATGATGACTATTCAAGAATGATAGTCATCAAAGTTCATTAATATATTTATTGAAATAGGAAGTTCATTAATATTAAAATAAGGAGCTAGTATAAATGGCCAAGAAAATAAGAAAATGAATATCTCCTTCAGAAGTTTTGTCCAAATTCCATCATCTTGGGACTCCTCGTCTCTTTCGTCTTCCCTAAAATCCAATCTCATTAACTGACAATATTGAAGTATTCATTGTGTAGCCATCAAATGTTCATGTACATCAAGACTGTTTACAGATGGCAACAGTTCCATTGGGTTAATGCCTTGTTCGGTTTTTGCATAACCGACATGGTTACCACCATATTTACTAGGTCCAATGGATGAGAGTTTAATGGCCATATATCCGTTGGCTCCTACTGCAACGGTTAATGGAATTATTTGATATTGTACTTTTTGCAATGGTAAGAGGCCTAAAGGTCATCATCATCAACTTTGTTGAAAATAGGGGACAACTGTCTCTTCATTTGGCAGACTTAGCAGCCTTTGGTCACCGATAAGCAGGTTGAAACTACATTTCTTGAATGATAACCACCTCATTATCGACTACCACAGTTTGCGATTCTCCCACGATAGGTCAGGTCAGGCATCCTTGTCTTGCTGTCGCGGTTGTCATCGTTAGTTGTCAGATGTATGTGTAGCAAAGGAGGCTCAACATTGGAGTTGCACATACCTTTACTGTTCTAGTTTATTTACAATTATTGACTGCAGGGGTGTAAACATTTGAACAAGCTACATTTCACTAATTATTCATTTGCAATGATTTATGTTGTTTTTCATTCCGATTCTGTTATCGCTTTTTTGTGTTCTCTCACTTAACTTTACTCTAGGTCCTGGGATTTCTGTCAGTTTTTGTTTATTACATATGAATTGATATTTTGTTTGATCTTTGTTTCATATTTCTAACCAGCACGCAGGTTGGCTCCCATCCAATAACATCAATCTCATATCTTCCCACACTGCGGTTGCTTACTACTCTTTCAAAGGATGGCACACTTCAAGTTTGGAGGACACGCGTAATTGTCAATCCAAACAGACAGCCTATGCAAGCAAACTTTTTTGAGCACGCAGGTTAATTTAACATTCATTTTTGCTACATGTTCATGCTGTATTAGTTCAAGTTGGACATTGGATTTCCATTATATTTATTCATGATTGTATTTTTTCCCTCTTTTTTTCACTTGTACATCTTATAGCACTAAATTTTGGTAATACAATATGGATGACTACCCAACTCCGACTCATCCTTTCCCCTCCAAAAAAAGGAAAATATAAATAAGAAACTAAAAAGAACTAATTGTACCAGTCGAGCATATTATGTGCAAACCTGATGTACATCAAGCCTTCATAAAAAGAGTTACGCAAATATAACCTATGACACCAATAATGGACAAATCAGCAAAAGGGAGGTTCTTTACTGGAGAATGAAAAGAAAAGGAAATGCAAACCTTATATTGCACCTTCAGTAGAAAATTTCTTCATCGCAGTACAATAAACCTTCCTTGCAATATGTAGCTCATTTAATGTCTTATTACAACAGAAGCTGTTACCTAATCAACTGAGAAGTTATAATAATGGTTGTAGGTGTATTATATTTATGCCTTTCCAAAACTCTTCTTGTAGGGATTGAAGCCATCGACATTACTCAGATTTTGTCGCATCAGGATGGAGAAGCTGTTTATCCATTACCAAAGATAAAAGATTTGGCAGTTCATCCGAAGTTAAACTTAGCGGCATTAGTATTTGCAGTAAGTGTTAGACCTTTACAATCACTGCAAACATTACATATTCTGATGTTTAATGTGCTAATAAGATGCATTATCTTGAAGCAGGACACTGCAGGCACAGAGAACCTTAAAAACAGGGCTGCATACACAAGAGAAGGAAGAAAACAGCTCTTTGCAGTTCTTCAAAGTGCAAGGGGTTCTACCAGTAAGACTTGGATTTTTCATGTTCATGAATGATAATAGGAAATCCCAAATGCCAACCTTTTCTATATGCTTGGTGACTCTATCCATGTTTGCTTTTTTTTTTTGACGGGCAAAAGGATGGCTACTGTTGTCTAGTCATCCATGTATATGTATATAGATATGTGAAATGTCACGAATTTACAAGTGAAAAGGATCAAACTCTAGAGGCAGGAGACAATGATATCCATGCTTGCTTTTACCATATAAGTTCTTTTCTTTTACCACGTTGTAGCTATTATTTGCTTCTGATAGTTTTTCTCTTTACTATGTTCACATTTTGCATCTTGCAGCTGCCGTTTTGAAGGAAAAACTTGCAGCTTTAGGTTCTTCAGGGATATTGGCAGACCATCAATTCCAGGCACAGTTACAAGAACACCACATGAAGGGGTTAGTTGGCAATAGTTTCCACTTCATATTTAGCTTAGCTAATGGAAACATAATTTGTCTGTACAATTGCTTTAATACTTTTGTCATTGCGGTATGACATTGGAACATAATGCTACTCTACTGATTCTACATTTCTTATTCTCCTTTACCAACTTTGCCTTCTTCCCTAAACTTTGCTTATCATACTCAATGACAAGCTATTTCTCTTGGTATCAGCCAAAATCAACTTACAATTTCAGATATCGCAAGGAAGGCATTTCTTCATAGCGTACGTTACCTGTGCTTAAGCTATTCTTCTGCCAACATATGCTTTCTGATGTAGAACCTATATTATTAGCTATGTGGTGACTGATTATTGTTCAAAATTCTCTTTCAAAAAAAAAAGATTATTGTTCAAAATTCTTTAAACCATGCATATCCTTGGTTTAAACATATGCTAATGACATGTCTCGGGGATGCAACTCTTTTGTGTATGTGTTTATATTTTTTTCTTGTTTCTTTCCTATAACCAAAACTCCTTTTCAAGAAATCTTTTTTTTTTGTGACTAGTTGATGGACTAGAGTCACTAGATGTGCATATGGTGAAACATGGAGGAAAATAATTTAGTTTTTTTTTCACATTATATTTAATTAGCTCACAAATCCTGGATTGTTGGTTTTACTAGTTTCTTGTGGAGGAAAGTACTGGTGGACACAGAGGGCAGGCCTACAGGCAAAGATTGCCTTCTCACATATTAGTAGTGAACCTTAATCTGTATTTCGTAGAATGAGGTCCCAAGAGCCACAAGTATCGAAGGAAGGAGACTTCACTAAATAACCAAATATGATACTTATGCTCAGGGTCAAATTGGTAATGTCCTAGTTGTTCTTGTTTAAGTTCTCAACCTGTCATTATACCCCCGAACTGGTAAAAGCAGCACACTCTAGAAGCTAGGATTTTCTTTCACCTTTGGACACACTCCTATGATGCTTTCAGGTGGTTGAATCTAGAACGAAAATTTACTTCTTTACTCCTTTTTTTGGGTGTTTCTTTTGTATTCTTTTTTTGGTGACCGTTATTTATAAGGTATGGTTCCATTATTATATTACATGCATTCTCTTCATCTTTGTGTAATGTTAATCGGGTAGTATGGTGGTTAAATGCCCTTAAATATGAATTGATATACTCTGAATATGTTATTCCTTACTTGTAAATGCTGCTATTATACCTTTCTATCAGAAGGTGTGTAACCATCATTTACTCCACTTCAGCATATTAAAATAACTTTATCTCTTTCATAAAAAATGTAACCATATCAATCTTACTCTGATTCCTCAACTGAATGCACACTATGCAGCACTTTATTGAAGGACATGCAAAAGGTGGCCCAGTTACTCGGTTGCCTCTCATTACGATCTCAGTAATTAACCATCAGCTCAGGAATGTTCCTGTGTGTCAGGTGCTTATTCATGTTACTTGACTTCTGCTTGGTCTGATCTTTCTTTCTCTTCTAACAGTTTCCAGCATTTTGTTCCAGCCTTTTCATTTGGATCTGAATTTCTTTAATAGAGAGAATCGGGTCGTTCTTTATCCTGTAAGAGCATTTTATCTAGATGGCTTCAACCTAATGGCTTATAATATCTCGTCTGGAGCAGATAATCTATATAAGAAATTGTATTCTACGGTAGTAACCAAACCTTTTCTTGTTCTTTTTTTTTCTGACAGTATGATGTGATTTATTTAAGTTGAACTTTTTTCTTGATTTGCTTCAGATGCCTGGAAATGTTGAATGTGTTCCCAAGAGCATGATTTACAGTCCAAAGCAGCATATGTTTCTAGTTGTGTTTGAATTAAGTGGTCCTAATGGTTCTATGCATGAGGTTGTTCTATACTGGGAGCAGACAGATTTGCAATCTGTTAACTCCAAAGGAACTTCTGTGAGAGGTTAGGTTGATATTTTTGTTTTGTTTAAGGCTGTTCCACAGGCATAATTTTATTTTGAGCTTAATGCTTCCTTTTTGTTTGTAGGTCGAGATGCAGCACTGATGGGTCCTAACGATAACCAATATGCTATTCTAGATGAAGATAAGACTGGTCTTGCTCTCCATATTCTTCAATCAGCACCTTCTGTGGAAAACATTGAAAAGAATGGAGCACTGGATGAAAAATCATTTACTGATGGGAAAGTTTCTTCAAATCAAGGTCCTCTATTATTTACTTTTGAAACAGAGGTGGACCGCATATTTTCATCTCCATTAGGTGGGTTTATGAATCTCCTCAGACTTCTGGTCAAATAAGGTGTCTATTGTTGCATTTTAAGTTCTAATAAGCATATTTTATTCCATAGATTCGACCATCTTATATGCTATTTTTGGGAAGCATATTGGGTTGACCAAACTACTTCAAGGATACAACCTATCAACTAGAGATGGACAGTTTATTTCAACCAAAACTGATGGGAAGAAATTCATCAAACTAAAAGCAAATGAAATTGTTATTCAGGTATTATGCTATTTTCAAGAGTCAGGTATTAATATAAGTGCATAATTCATGATGTACCTGTCAAATTTTCTAATCCATTTAGATGCAAAACTACTATACTACCGAGAGTCGTGCCACAAGATTTTGTGTATTTTTTGCTCGAGAGTGAAAAGGATGACCAACCAATTTGTAGCAGTTGATTTAGCTATATAAGGTGCGTGAGAATGCAGAAGTAGGTAGAGCCAAAGCTGGGCAGTATAGCAGTGCAATCTCTCAAAAAGAAAAAAAATTGTCATCCAGTACTCCCGAAATAACCCTTAAAAAGACTTCCAAAATGGCACTGTTATGCTCATTTTGTCTGGTCTCGTCCTATCCCAGTAAATTTATATTCTGAGTACACCTGCAGATCTGGATCATAATAGGGTCTTTGGTTAAAGTTTGAACATTCCGCATTGCAATATTAGTAAATATTATCTACTGCATATTATTTTCATTAATATTTGGCCATTTTGTTTAATGGATTTTCAAAATGGTTACTTTCATGTTGATGTGATATCTGATACACTTAATTCTTATCCAAGAAAATGAGCTCCTTTTTGTGGTTCAGGTTCAAAAGATGGTTCTTTCTAGTAGTTTACTAAGTTGCCTCATGTGATTTATTTTATCAGCTTGTTTTACATTTGTAATTGTCTCATTCATTTAGTGTTTTCACAGGTTTATTGGCAAGAAACCCTTAGAGGTCATGTTGCTGGAATATTGACTACTCATAGAGTACTAATTGCTTCTGCTGATCTTGATATTTTATCTAGCAGTTCAACGAAATTTGACAAAGGCTTTCCATCAATATCCTTTTATCGGACTTTGGATTTTGTCATATATTTCATTTCTCAACCTAGCTTTATGTTAATAACTTAACTTCTTAGCACTTTCGGTCCCTCCTTTGGGTTGGTCCAGCACTTCTTTTTTCAAGTGCAACTGCAGTTTCCGTACTTGGGTGGGACAGCAAGGTCAGAACTGTTCTTTCCATTAGCATGCCATGTTCAGGTGAGCTTCGTAATGGCTCTTTTTGTTCAAACAAAGCTTTTTCTTTGCTTTCTGCTCTCTGGATATATGTAGTCTTCTCTTGAAATCCTTCAGTGATCTGAACTTCAGTTTATAATAAGTAATCAATATCTATTTTCTCCCTTTTAAGAGTGATTCATTTGAAATATTTATGTCAAGTCTGTTTGTTATCATTCTGATATTGTTTAGTGTGCAAAAGTCTCATTAGATGCAAACATAGGTCTACCTCTATACGTTTATTTAGGTAGTATACTTCTATCAAAGTCAGACTACCTATTACAAGAGAAATGTAATAATATCTGATCTGGTGGGTGAAAATTTTTTTCCTTGAAACGCGTTTCGAATATCTAAAACAATACTCTTATGTCGAACTATATGTGTTTTAAATTTTTTATTCTGATGTTTGGTACTGTATTAGAATCAAAATGTATCAACACCAAATGCTAAATGTCTACATGATAGTCAACCTTCATTTGTATCTAACAAATTTGTTTCTTCTAACTGAATAGAATGTGTGAACAGTTAAATAATTTATATCCTCAGAGAATTCTTAAAGCATATCTTTTGGCTGTTGACATTATATGTTTTTTTAGGAAGAACAAATAAGGAAATAAAGGGTATAGAAACACCCACTGATAGTAATCGAACTCAGGACCTATTTGTTCACGAGTCGAGGAGTGTGCCACTACACTGCCTTTTTCTGTAGTTCACAATTATATGAGTAAACGACCAGAAGTTGGAAAGTCATAACGAATCTAAGCTCCAAACTTTTATAATTCATGCTGTTTAACCTCCCTTGGAGTATTTTTTGTGGTGTTGTCTAGCCATTTATTTCTTTTTCCATTTTGAATCTCTTTGGTCTTTAGTCGGTCCATAATCATCATTTTATTTGAATGCAGTGCTAGTTGGTGCCCTGAATGATCGCCTGCTGCTTGCAAACCCGACAGAAATAAATCCTAGACAAAAGAAAGGAATTGAAATAAGGAGCTGTCTTGTAGGACTCCTTGAGCCCCTTCTCATTGGATTTGCTACTATGCAACAACACTTTGAGCAGAAGATCAATATTTCTGAGGTGCTATACCAAATAACATCAAGGTTCTTTGCTTTACCCTTAAGATGTTAAATTTCTATATTCATGCATCAACTTTTTGAAACACATGCTCTTATGGTTCAGGAGTAAGACTTTTAGTTACCATACAATGTGTCTATATATTCATGATTATTCGGCAGAGCTGGTGTGATGCTCCCGCTCTGTTTCAAGTTTTGTATATACTTGAGATTGGAGCTTTTGTATCTAACTCCATTCGTGCTTTGTTACAGGTTTGACAGTTTGCGTATTACTCCAAGGTCTCTGGACATTTTGTCTAAAGGTTCGCCAGTGTGTGGAGATTTAGCGCTTGCATTATCTCAAGCTGGTCCTCAGTTCACACAGGTTTGTAACATATGTTGCAATTTGTCTTTGATTTGTTAATTAATTAAATGTTAATACAGGAAACCTGGAAATTGTATTTTAGGTGTTGCGCTGCATGTATGCAATCAAAGCCCTTCGCTTTTCAACTGCTTTATCAGTTCTGAAGGATGAATTTCTTCGTTCTAGAGATTATCCTCTGTGCCCTCCTACTTCACGTTTGTTTCATCGCTTTCGACAGTTGGGTTATGCATGCATCAAGTATGTCAATCTCATCAGAACTTTTGCTTTTAAATAATGGACACAATGTTTTATAAGTTCTGTATTTCTATTTTGTCATATCGGGTCAGTGGCTAAAGTAAAAGTCTCTTCTTTCTACCCCTCCAAGTTTTTCTGTGACTCTCTCTCTCTCTCTCTCTCTCTCTCTCTCTCTACGTCATGATATGAGAAATCAATTGCTGTTAAACATTCATGTTCCACGACAAAGTCAATAACATATTTAATCATATTTTTCATTAACCAAACAATTTTTTGCAATATGAACTTGGATGTTTTCTTCAATTTCAAGTTGATCGATAACTTTATCAGGTATGGTCAGTTTGATAGTGCAAAGGAGACCTTTGAAGTCATTGCAGATTATGAAAGCACACTTGATCAGTTTATATGCCACTTGAATCCTAGTGCTATGCGCCGTCTTGCTCAGAAGTTAGAAGATGCAGGTACCGATTCTGAGCTTAGGAGATATTGTGAAAGAATCCTAAGGGTACGCTCGACTGGTTGGACACAAGGAATATTTGCTAATTTTGCTGCTGAGAGTATGGTGCCCAAGGGTCCTGAGTGGGGTGGTGGTAACTGGGACATCAAAACACCAACTAACATGAAGGATATACCACAATGGGAGCTTGCTGGGGAGGTTTTGCCCTATATGAAGACCAGTGATGGTGGTATTCCGACTATCATTGCAGATCATATTGGTGTATACTTAGGTGCAATCAGAGGAAGAGGCAATGTGGTTGAAGTAAGTGAAACGAGTATGGTTAAAGCATTCACGTCAGTGAATGGTGAAAATAAATCTTCCTCATTGGAGTCGCAACTGATGCTTGACAAGGCAAGCACAATAAGCCAACCAAAGGATGTTTCTATTGCCAATACTTCAATTAAACAACTAGCTGGCTCTGCGTCCTCTACTGATGAGCAAGCAAAAGCAGCCGAAGAGTTCAAGAAAGCTTTATATGGGGTTGTTGATGGTGGCAGTAGTGATGAAGATGAATCAACATCAAAGAAGAAGATACTCATCAGAATCCGTGATAAGCCAATTTCATCTACCACAGTGGATGTCAACAAACTCAAAGAAGCCACAAAACAGTTGGGTCTGGGTCCTCCTGCTAGAACTAAATCACTAACAGGACCTCCACAAGATTTTTCATTTATTCCCATACAACCAGCTACTGCTACCAATGCAGCTTCACCAAGTGTTCCTATTGACATGTTTGGAACTGATATGATGACACAGACGTCAACACAACCTAATCCAATAGTTATGGGAGGTATGGGTGTAACAGCTGGGCCAATTCCAGAAGATTTTTTCCAGAACACAATTTCATCGCTCGCAGTTGCAGCTTCTCTTCCTCCTGCAGGGACATTCTTGCCAAAAGCTGATCAAAATGAAGTTGTTGATAGAAGTAAATTATCTTCTACTACTCAGAATATAATGACTGACATAAGCCTTCCAGATGGTGGAGTCCCGCCTCAAACCATGCAGCAGATACCTCAAGTGCCACAACAGGTTGCTGTTCCTGTTCAGGCAATTGGAATGTCATCTGGAGAACCCCCACAGTCCCAGGTTCTGCCTCGTGTTCCCATATCTACACAGCCAGTTGATCTTAGTTATCTTGAAGTTCCAGGGTCGACATCTGGAGCCAATGCAGCCAATCCTTCACCTCAGCAGTCTGGGCCTACTGCTGTGCGCCCTGGACAGGTAATAATGCTTATCTATTTCTTTGAAAATGTAACTGTTGTATTAGATAATGTTGGTTTATGTCTGCTTGATCTTTATATTGTAGGTTCCCCGTGGTGCTGCTGCTTCAGTATGTTTCAAGACAGGTCTTGCACACCTTGAGCAGAATCAACTTGCTGATGCCTTGTCCTGCTTAGATGAAGCTTTCCTGGCACTTGCTAAGGACCAATCACGTGGAGCTGATGTTAAAGCACAGTCAACTATATGTGCGCAGTACAAGATTGCAGTGGCAATATTACAGGTAATGCTATCAATAACCATCCGTGGGGCATTTATAAAAGTATCATCTATGAGGTGCAACCTAATATAAAGGTTTGCTGTTCCAAATTATTTTTATTCTTTAATGTGGTATCACTTCAGGCTTAATGGTACCATCGGTCAAACCTTAATTAATTTAGATGATTGGATATGCAAGGTCTTTAGAAAATCATCAAATTGTGCTTAGTAGTGGTTGACTAAACAACTCTAATATAATTTAATGTTCATTCTGTGTACTAAGTATGTCAGTTTACATTGTGTGGGGATTCATCATAGTTGGAGGTGGTGTTCACAAGAGAAATATGATGTTTTTGCTGGTCTTGGCAACTACTTTACCTCCAATCTCAAGGAAGAATAAGAAAACGTGCTTAAAGACCTTCCTTTGCTCATTTGCTTCACCAAATTTGTTTTGTTTTCACATTTATAACTAGCAACATATGGACTGAATATGATTTTCATTCTGAAGCTAATTTCGTTTTGGAGCTAACTGCAGGAAATTGCTCGCCTCCAAAAAGTTCAAGGATCTCGCGCTCTCAGCGCAAAAGATGAGATGGCTAGATTGTCACGACATCTTGCTTCCCTCCCCTTGCAAGCAAAGCATCGCATCAACTGTATAAGAACTGCTATTAAACGGAATATGGAGGTTCAGAACTATGCCTATGCAAAACAAATGCTTGATCTCCTCCTCTCCAAGGCACCACCCAGCAAGCAAGATGAACTAAGGAGCCTGATTGAGATGTGTAATCAGAGGGGTTTGTCAAACAAATCTATTGATCCATTTGAGGACCCATCTCAATTCTGCGCTGCCACACTCAGCCGGCTTTCAACCATTGGACATGATGTTTGCGATCTTTGTGGTTCCAAATTCTCTGCTCTTTCGGCACCCGGATGCATCATCTGTGGTATGGGTAGCATAAAGAGATCAGATTCACTCGCTGGTCCTGTTCCATCGCCATTTGGGTGATAATGTTGCACATCTAGAGTTTTCTTCTCATTCTTGTATATCTTTGTATTTCATTCATCACAGTAGCATTCTTTTCCTACGCCGCCCGGGAGTGGATTTGAAATTCGTTATTGTGCTGCAAAAGATATTTTCTAGCTGAGTTTTTATAACATTTTGATAAACAGCAAGGTGTGATGTATGACAAGGATACTTTTTGTAAAGTACTTGAATTATTATATATGGGAAGGCTTCATGGAGCTGCATTATGAATTTGCTAGAATAGCGCTGCTGGCTTCAGTTCTGTGCACTTTTCGCGGCTAACCAGTTACTGAAGCTAGTGTATTATTTGTTTTTCCGCGGCTATTTCTTGATTCGGCTATGGTTACTGAAGTGTATATTAGGTCAGAAACATTTGTATGTAGTGAGTTAAATGTGTAACGAGCATGTGATTATTGAATGAAGTATATAGACTTGCTATATTCAAGTTATCAATATCTTGATATTTAGTTGCTTGGATATTCAAGGTCTTAAATCTATTCTATTTTCGTAACATTTTAAGAGAATCTATCCTTACACCCTCTTAAGATAGTTGCTTGGATACGCAGGACAGTACTAATCCTTTTTTTAACAGTTGTGTTTTGAGAGTTCATTCAATCCTAAGATCAGGTTCAAGCTTAACAATTGGACGTTGGTTAGGAGTTGATGGACATCGACTTTTAGTGTACCTGAGTTGGGATGAGGTTCAACCTTAACGAATGACAGGAATGTTGGGAGTGGATGATATCGAGTTAGGGATCGTTTGGTTCAAGAATTATTGTCTCAAGGAAAAAAAATAATATTCTGCTAATTTTCAAAGAATAGGAAATTTCACCAATTTAGTAGAATATTTTTTTTTTCCAAATCGAATGTTTATACTATCACAATTTTATCCTTGCCATTTTTACTAGTATTTGTTAGAATAAAAAAGAATGAAGATTTGTTCCACCTATTCTTTCATCAAATGATTCTTTAGGTAGCGTTTGAATGAAAATTTTGGGTTCATTGAGTTTCACTAAATAGATTGATTTGATAGATTAAAGCTAGTTATGTTTGGATGAACTAACGCTATTAAGTTTTAAGGGTGTTTGGATGAATTGTGAGAATAAAAAAAAAATAAAATTATCTTTTAGATAAATTAGTTAATTATAAATAAAAATAATAATATTAATTTGAGACATAAAAATATTTTCTAAAAAACTTAATAAATAATATTATATATATAAAAATAGTTTAGAATTATATTATTAACAAAGTATAAAATTAAATTATAATATTTAAAATAAACATTAATAATTTAAATTAGAAGGTATTGAGTTAAATATTTAAAATAAATGTTAATAATATTAATAAAATTTTTTAAAATATTAATAAATGTTAATAATTTTATACGTTAATAATAAACGCCAAAAATCTTAATAAATATTTAATAAAAGCTAAAATATTAGTAAACACTAAAATAAACATTAATAATCTTAATAAATGCTAATAATTTATAATAAATGTTAATAATTTAATATATAAAATATTTCATTAAAATTAAACTAAAAATGTTTTTAAAATTATGTTATTGAATTAGTATAAAATTAAAAATAACATTTAAACATTAATAATTCAAATCAAAATGAAAAGATAATATACAAAATATTCTGTTAAATTTACACTAAAAAAATAGAATTATAATATTAAGTTAATATAAAATTATGATTTAATATTTAAGATTATATGTTAATAATTTAAATGAAAAAGTAAAGTTAAAAATAAATTAAAAAGAAATTGAAAAAAGAACGTGAGGGTAGAAAGAATAGAAGAGAAAAAAAAATTGTCATATCAATAACAACAAAATGCAAAAAAAAGGGATTGTGGTGGAACCACCAAGCAGGAGCGTGGATCACTAAAATTGAGGTCATATGACCCCAAATTCTAGTGGTCTACCTCGGATTTTGTTAAATAGTTCGTGTTTGGTAGAATCCGTTGGAATCAAGTTCGAATTCTGGGCCTGGTTACAATCTCAAACACAATGTCCGAAGTTGGGTATTAGGAAAAAAATTAAATCAAACCCAACCCGAACTAAATACTTGTTAATAAATAGTTGGAATTAGGACGGATCAAATAATCAGATACCCAAATATATTTTTTTCTCTAATATAAATAATATTAACAAAACCAAAGAAAAATAATAGAAATAAAAGAACTAATATAATGCTAAAAGATGATAGAAAATACTAAGATAACTAAAAATGTATTAGAAATAATATTTGGTAATCAGATTAGATCCAGTACGAATTTTATCAACTGGTACTTATTGAGATTGAGCTCCAAATATATTTTTAAGTGAAGATTCACTGATACCAGAGCTACTAGCATCTAACTAATCTAATCTAATATTCACTGATTATGATAATCCTGGCCTTAATTTGCAGTTCGCTCATGTTTCACTTATCAAATTTATGATAATATTTAGTGTAAAAAATTATTACTATAATTACTTATATTTTTTTTATACCCATTAGGGACTCCCGTGTGCTACTAATCTTGATTAATTGTTCAAATGATTTGAATTCTTCTTACGAAAAACTCATAGTGCTCGTATCTGGATCTGAATTTCGTCTTTGTCACATCTTCATCGGCTATCTTGAGCTGATGGTAGCCGCTTCTTAGATCGATCTTCGATAACACTGTTGCCTTAGAGAGTTGATCAAACAAGTCATCGATGTGCGGTAAGGGGTACTTGTTCTTGATCGTTGCCTTGTTCAGCATCCTGTAGTCGATGCAGAGATGCAGTGATCCGTCCTTCTTCACGAAAAAAACTGGAGCACCCCAAGGTGAAATGCTAGGCTTGACAAATCCCTTATCGAGAAGCTCCTGAATTTGAGTCTTTAGTTCCTTCATTTCAGCTGGCGTCATGCGGTAGGGAGCTTTTGATATGGGAGTTGTTCCTGAAGTTCCAGCATCCTGTAGTCGATGCAGAGATGCAGTGATCCGTCCTTCTTCACGAAAAAAACTGGAGCACCCCAAGGTGAAATGCTAGGCTTGACAAATCCCTTATCGAGAAGCTCCTGAATTTGAGTCTTTAGTTCCTTCATTTCAGCTGGCGTCATGCGGTAGGGAGCTTTTGATATGGGAGTTGTTCCTGAAGTTCCAGCATCCTGTAGTCGATGCAGAGATGCAGTGATCCGTCCTTCTTCACGAAAAAAACTGGAGCACCCCAAGGTGAAATGCTAGGCTTGACAAATCCCTTATCGAGAAGCTCCTGAATTTGAGTCTTTAGTTCCTTCATTTCAGCTGGCGTCATGCGGTAGGGAGCTTTTGATATGGGAGTTGTTCCTGAAGTTCCAGCATCCTGTAGTCGATGCAGAGATGCAGTGATCCGTCCTTCTTCACGAAAAAAACTGGAGCACCCCAAGGTGAGATGCTAGGCTTGACAAATCCCTTATCGAGAAGCTCCTGAATTCGAGTCTTTAGTTCCTTCATTTCAGTTGGCGTCATGCGGTAGGGAGCTTTTGATATGGGAGTTGTTCCTGAAGTTCCCATAGGGTGATTAGTCTACATCATCATAAAACTTAATTGGTTTAAACACTTACTTGATGGCGTGACGGCTGCTCATGACAATTGCACATAACTTAACATCCTATACTCTAAGGAAGTCAAAATGTTCCT
>LTAE01000153.1:59187-82088 GCA_001647135.1 Pontederia paniculata | reverse complement strand
GGGTAGGGCAGCTGTCACCCAGTTTCTGTTGCTTGGCTTCTCCCCGCCCTGCAACGAAAGGATTTCTCGAGCATCCTATGTTGGTCATGGCTTGTGCACCCTCATTGACCTATGGCGAGACCTCCAAGACTCATGAGCAATTCAAAGTCACCAAAGCAACCCTCAAAGTCATTTCAAAGACACTAATGAGATAAGTCAAAGATAACAAAGATAATCACTTGGTCTAAATATTGCATTAGAGGATTAGGATTATTGATGATGTTTATTGATTAATGATGATTGGTATTCAAAGAAATATGATAAGATGAAGTATGATAAGTAAGATGATGTAGAGTGATTGATGTTTGGCCATAGCCATAGCTCACTCTTTATGTTAAATATGCTCAGAGTGATTGATGTTTGGTCATATCCATAACTCACTCTTGATGCCAAGAAGTCATGAAAGATGTTAATAAAGTTATGAAAAGATGTTAAGATATGAAAGATGTAAGATGATGTTATGTTTAAGATGATGAAAGTAAAAGATAAGAAATGTAAGGAAGCTAAAGAAAGGAATAATTGACTTTTTGATTTTATCATTAGCTTATCCTATTGCTTTTATTTATCATGTCATGATTATCTATTGATTGCCTTACATATTGGGCTTCATAGCTCATAGATACTTCTTTTTCCTGTATTGGATCATGCAGGTGAGTAGTCTGTAGTACAGGATGCTGGTGGTGCATGCGGCGACTAATGCTCATGATGATTGCTGTGTTGCACATGTCTAGTGATCCTAGTAGTGTCTCTCTTATGTTCTAGTATTTACTATGGAGTTGTTCTAGTTAGACTTTTAAGACATTCTTTGATGTCAGACTTCTGCACTATTTAGTTTATTTCATGAAAAAGAGTTTTCGACTTCTTTTGGTTTTAATTCTTCCGCATTTTGTTGACCAAGTCTTGTTAGTAAACCTTTAAGTCAAGATTATGTATGATGTGTAGCGCTCTCAGGAGGGCATTCTGCCATGTGGCGGGGTGGTCTTCTGGGGGCGTTACAATAATTGAATAAGTAATTGTCTTTCTACAAAAGGAAAAAAAATAGATAAATGTATTTATTGACTTCGGCCTTTTTGTGGTTTGTGCCGAGTCCATATATGCTCTTTGGGTTCATCACTGCGCTCCCAAAATTTAACGATATATGACGACCTCATTTAATTTAGGTGAAGCATGGTGACCCTTTTATCTATCCATATAATTAATCCTTAATCATCAGCAGTAATCCATCATCTCAGCATCTCAGCAGCGGTGACATGGTCTGTGTCGGTCACGAACACGAACCGTTTCTTTGCTAAATTCGACATATTCAACGACCGTTTCGGCGGGTCGACGCGATCCGTGCCCATGAAGACACGGTCCGTTTTGCATCCTTCGGTCATCTTTATCTTAATATAAACCTCTTAGGACACATGTCGTTTCTCGGCCGTGTCCGTACTTCGATGTGGTTGCATCATTATTAATTTCAGCATTAAATAAATCGGCCAATACTTTAGGGCACGTAGGCCGTATTCATCATTAGAAACCCAGCCGTTTCACGACAGTAATACAATTAGGGTTTGTGTTCATCTTCAGCGGCGACGCAAACCGTGTTCAGTCGAAGCGGGCCATGTTCATTTTATACTTTAACCTACCATGACATAATACTTTATTTCGAACACGATCGTGACGCTAGGTGATGTCAGCCGTGTCCGGCTACCAGTCGTGTTCGTCCAAAACGACCGGCGTTAGGTTTGGCCAAGGACGTGACCGTGTTCCATGGGGAACTCCGACCGTATCCTGGCGTGTCGTGATCAAGACGACGAATGCGGTCCAGTCCAGGGTGGACGCAGGCCACGTCGCACCGTCGTGTAAGGCGCGCGCCGACGGCGCGGCATATCTCGATGGACGCGGGCAGTGTCCGAGGGACGCGGTCCATTTCCATCATTGTATAAACATATTATACAGAGAATACTAATAATTTTTAAGCTGAATTAATATCTTCATCTAGGCAGTTTAGACATGTATTAATAACCTAATAATAATACAGGATCATTATTTTCCAGCATAAGCCCTAACATGCAATTTATATATCGACCTATCTATTGGGATATGTCTATTTACATACCAAATCCTGTAGGGTTGTTCTTCGTTCTTCAACTGCGTCCTCTTGATCTCCTCTGGTGCTCCTGGTCTCTTTCACGTTCTTCTAGATATTTGGGCATAACCCTAGGATGAGAGAAGGGAGAGAGGAAGAGAAAACCTTACCTAAAACCTGGTGGGAGAGGAAAGGAGGATGCTATGGTGCCTTGAGCAAAAGAATGAAATCCCTCTCCTCTCATGTCTATTTATAGGGTGATGGTTTAGGGTTTCCTAGTTTAATCCCAACTCTAATTTAAATTTTAATTCTGAGATTTAATCTAACTAATCAATCTTATGTAATTGATTATTGGATTTAAAACTGATTTGAATTTGAATTTCAGAATTAAACTGATTAAAGTATTATTATTTAAACCCGACTGCCACCTAGCAGACTCCAACACGGGTCGTGTTGAGCCAACACAGGTCGTGTCGAGCCAACACAGGTCGTGTTGGACTATGGTGTTACAATTATCATTGTCCAAAGTAGATAAAAGTTATTGTAATCAATGAACTCCTAGATGGACTCATTAGAATTTTCATTGGAACATGATTTATGTTTAAATAATTGTATTATAATTTATCTTTAGATCATTGTATTAGGCTAATAACCTTATTAAAAAGATACTGTCCGAAAGGATACATAGTATTTGTGCCAACCAATCATTAGTTGCCTGATGGAACCTGACAATGAATCCTCCAAGGAAAGATGAGACTATGTGATTGAATTGTGACTCTAAATTAGTGAAAAGTCGTTAAATATTTGGATATTAACGTTTTAAACATAGGTGCCAATAATTCAAAATAACATTTTTAAGTATCTATAGAAATTTAATGTCTTCATAAATTTGAATAAAATTCCATCATGCAATCGCCATGGTGCATAATTTTGTTTATTCTCGCTATTAAAATATGACTGTATGATTATTATAAAGATGATAATTTGAGTAAACCTCTCTCTCTCTCTTCAGTTGACGCCAGCAAGTAATTAATCCACATAAGTTTGGAGTTTGAAATTTACTAGGGGCATGTTTGGTTGAAGAATAAATTGAGAGAGAATATGTCAAAAAAATATATATTCTTGTGTATATTCTTCTTATTTTTATTCCATTTAGCGTTTAGTTTGACATGAATAAAATATATTTTTTATATTTATATTTATTTAAAATATATTATATTTAAAATAAATAGTACTAAAAATATATTATATTAAAAAATATTTATAAATTTAATTCTTTACTATTTATCATAAAATAGTAGTTAATCTTTATTTGATTAATTAATTAAATAATTAACTAATAATAATTTGGATCGACAAATAATCAAGTAATAATTACTATGATAAGTCATATAATAAAATATTATTTATATAATCACATAGTAGTAATTATAAATAAATTATTATTGATCATCATAATAAATAATATAAAAATATAATAAAATGTGTATAAAAATAAAAAATGAAATATGATTAGAAGAAAAAAATGGTGAAATATAAGATATTCCATCATTTTAGAAGAATAAGAATTGTAAAATAAAGTTGAAAAAGTTAATGATTTCATGGATTTCAATATAATTTTTAAAAAAGTTGATTTATTTTTATTTCGTAAGTGTTTGACTATAATTTTGAAATAAGTAGATATTCCTCTTTTTTATTCCACAATCAAACGACCCCTACATGAATACAAGTGACATCTTCCTTGTGGTACGAAGTATTTGTACCACTACCTTGTTAGCGCATATTATCAAAGTTTAAATGTGGCACTCATTTTCCGAGTTGAATATTCAAAATGCTTTATCTTGTTCATATACCATGTGTAACAAATGAACAGTATATGGAACAAATGAGTCATACTCATAACTATGTCAAAGCAGCCTAAACACCAACGTATGTGCATTGAGAACGATGCGAATTACATATGTTTGAGTTGTACATGTCTAAGGTTGCGTTCAAGAGACAACTCACAGACATGATCAGCAAAGAAACAAGTTGTGTGGTAACAATCACAAGAGGGTTTACTTTTATGAGTTTATCGTTCTTACCTTCGAACCGGTAGGTTAACATAAAAGAAAACAAAAATCTACACGATAAAAGAAACTATAATGACGAAATACAACCAGCGGTCATGGAACTATTTTAAATTTTCTCTCTTTTTTGTATTCGGTCACAATTAATAATTATAGAAAGAAAAATGAAGAAGTCGGAAAAATAATAAGCTTATTTGAACACATTGTTTATTGATGAATCACATTGTAAAAATTCGAATCATGCACGAGCAAACGGGGTTGTGTAATGGTAGGATACGGCTTCTTTAGCTACGCGGACTGTTTTCCGTAATAATTAATACCTGCAAAACAGCTGATGAAAATATTGAGAAACAAAGAATCCTTTTTTTTTCAATTCGGAGTGAGTTTTGCACTTTTAACAAAAGTAATCATTTTTGAAAGATGGATATCTTCTATGTAGTTGCTGATAATATGTTATTATACCTTTGACAATAATTAGGCTAACCATACTCCCACAAGTCCTAAACAACCTGCGAAATGGAACCAAGAAATTTCTGAGTTACTCTAGCAGTACAATCTAAATAAGTAAATCTCTCTGATTTTATTCTTACCTCCTTACTGTATGGAGCAAATATGACCTTCACATCTTCAAAAACGTCATCAACCGATTTTGTAGCATTTACCTGTGAGGCAAAGCAATATTCGATCCGATTAGTGATTGCACAAATTTCACAAAAGATTATTCAATGTTCGATGGTTTTTGTAGATGTTTCCACATATCTCTACATCACTAATTTATTTCTTTCCTCAAACTAAAAACGTAATTAGTGACACATACAAAATTAGGTAACCAATATGAGATGATATATTACAACCTCAAACTTATAAAAGTTGATAAAGGAAAGACAAAACCACAAACTATTTGACAGGAACAGAGAAAATAATATTAGGACAAATATTTGTTATTAAAAATTGCCCTAAAATGTTCTAAACAGAAGTGCAACAAAAAAACAGGGAAAGTTGTGAAGTTACCTTCTGAACCTTGCCCTTCTCATTGTAATGCTCAACTACAGGTAAACTGGATTCCACAAAAACTCTAAAACGCTTCCTTATTGTCTCAATATTATCATCATCTCTTCCCTACATAATAAGAACTTAAGTAGCAAAACGGAAAGGAGGAAAGTACATTGTTTTTTTAGAAAGTGGAAAGTGCATTGCTAAAAAGAAATGAGAGGAAATAACCTGATTGCGACCTAAAAGTCGACGCTCCATCTCCTCCTCTGGGCAATCAAAGAAAAGTACGAATTCCGGGATAATTTTTGTCTATATAAAAGAAGAAAAAGGAACGATTTTGCAAGTATGTCAGTGATGGTAAACAATTACTATCATCAACAATTGGTAATACATAAAATGGTCAATGTAAAAAGATAAGATGATTTTATGCACAAAAATACAAACTTACATCTCTTTCAAAAGCAGCACGGTTCTCTTCATTTCGTGGAAAGCCATCAATCAGAAATTTATCATTTCCACTCTCAGTCATCGCCCTCAGCAAAAGATTAACTGTAACCTCTGATGGCACAATCTTTCCTTCTTTTATCATGTTCTGAATCATGGTACTGGAGAAGAAATGGCGTTAGATAGTTCTTTAAAAGTAATAATATAATATCATTTTTCTTTGACTGACAACAGGCCTTTGAACTGCAGAACAGACACACATCGGAGAACCATTCAGATATATGGTAAAAGGTCCAGGCGTTCAACAATATGCTATAATGATGTATTGTAACAAAAGAACCCAAGCAACCGTCAATTGTGTTGTGCCTATGAGATTTGAGACTGCGTAAAGGTCATACCAGTTTCTTTTCTCTCTTCTGAACTTCTCCAAAGCACCCACAAAAGTGAGGTCTAGACATTTATCTTTTCTGGATAATATTATACATCATGGAAAATCTTTGTTTAAAAAAGGAGATTCAACTTGTATGTTGTCATTGTTTCACTCTTTAACCACTTTACATTCAGGAACACATTATTAATGAAGTTGGAGACTACTAGTACTCATATTTTCACAGTGAATATAATACATTATTAATGAAGATTTCAAGATCAGTACCCAGATTGTATCTAATAACCCACATTCCATTTACAATTCCAAATTGCACCCTAAAAATCAGTTATGTGACTGACATCAAGCGTTGTAATTAGGATCATAAAATCAAACAGTTTTATTGATCTTATGTAGAGTCATTCACCCAATTTTTGGGGAAGTGAGGCAGAGATGGCCATCTTGACAATTTGTTCTTAATATGTTTGTGATGTCCTCTTATGATACAAAAACCTAACAGCATTTGAAGTCACTTATCATTTGGGTCCAAAGATAAATAATGGAACACTCAAGGTGGCTGCTGAGGATGTGGCTCACTACTAATTTATTTTTTGTTTGCCCCATGGAGGTCTGGAGCCAAGTAGGTAGCTAAGATATTAATTCCTCCACCATAGCACGTATTGGAGATCTTACTTGGCTACTTGTGCGCAATGGGCATTTCTAATAGAAAGCCACCATTGCCCCCCACCAGCAGGTTTATGGTCTCTTTGATTGCAGCGTAATCATACTGTTTTTATGGGTAACGGTGTTGCATCGAAAATAATGTACATCACACATTTTTGGGTTTAGAGAGTTGGAGATGTGTTTTTGAACATTTTGTTTGTCAACAGCTTCACTACAGTTCCTTTTTTCTTTGCTTTAACCAGTTTGGATCTTATATTTGTGAATTTCAAAGAGGATGACTACAACAGTTGTGTACTCATCCACCCCCTCTTTAAATAAAACAGTGGACAATCACTTTTTAACAAATAATAATGACAAAGACATGCAGTTGGAATGAAAAAACTTAACAAAAATGAATAATCAAATACCCATTTTCCGAGCCGGATTTGATTTCAGCACGCAAAAGATCACCAGCGCTAAGATGGGTGAAACCAAAGTGTTCAACAATCTTTGCACACTGAGTGCCCTTTCCACTACCTGGGCCACCTGGTACACGTGACATACTAGAATTAGCAATTGCCAAGTTAAAACTAGCTTGGTTCCAACAACACTCACCTAAAACGAACACCACTACGATTCTCTTGTCCCCAGGAAAACTTCCATTGACGTCCTGCCAACCAAACATATTTACTTAAATCTTGTGCACTATGCACCAGAATCAAAATAATTAAAGTCAAAACTGTAGTATTGTACAGCTTGAATTATGTTCATATTGCAATTCTAGAGAGAAGTTTCATTAGCAGACTAGTCCAGCGTTGGTTATGGAGATAAATAAAGTATATAGCATTGAATCTGCTTGCAAGAAGGATCAATATCCTGCTCGATTGAAGTGAAATTACAAACATAAACACCATGTCCTAGGAATTTTCTAGTAAGCATTAAGTTTCCAATGCCAAATAACTGAAACTATACACATTCTTATTTCATCAAAAGTATCAAGATCAAGCAACAATATCAAGATCTTCTTCGAACAAAATACAAGTAGTTTCTTTTTAACATTACAGATAGAGAAATGGAATACCTTGCTTGCATCAACGATGGTCTCCATGATATGCGGTTGGATTACAAATGCGTAGTATCTGTAAGCACAAAATAATAGGTACCTTCAAACATGGAAGAAACGAAACATCCTGGACAAATCCGTCCATAGAAAGAACAAAAAATGCATAAATTAAGCGTCCAAAACACGCGATACCAAACGGATCAGTTACTCGAGAAGAAAGCAAGGTCTGGGGCTTCAAAGATCACAACATAAATGACAGATATCTACAAAATACGAACAAAAGCAACAGACAGCAGAAATGGCGGAGAACATGGATCGAAGCGAAGCGGATCAATTACCCGGAAAAGAAACCAGGAAAGAACGGGGGGGCTTCAAAGATCACAGCAGAAATGTCAGAGATCTACAAAAACAAAACATGGATCAAAGCAGCGCGAGCATCGTTTTAAAAGCAAGGATTTGATCCCCTTTCTGCAATCGAAGCAGAGATCGGAGCATCAACGATGTGGGATCGGAATCGAATCGGATGCGAAGGATTGGGATCGCGTACCTGAGAGCGAGAGAGGAATAAGCTTCTCGTTTCCTTCCTTCGGCCACCACCAACGATTCCTATCGCTTATGGGAGGGAACATATAAAAAGAGGGAGAGAGATGGAAAAAGAAATTAAACGTAGAAATTTAGCTAAAAGCTTAGTATAATAATCTTATAACTTGTTAATAAAAAAATTTGATGTCATTTTTTAGGTAAATTACTCAAATACTATTATATTTTTTTTAAATAAGACATTTTAATTATATTATATTAATTTGAAAAAAAGGATACATGTAAACTCATTTTTTTAATATAAATGTCATTAAATTTATTTGGCATATACTAGTGATTAATGATGAATAGAAATTAATGATTAATAATATATATATATATATATATATATATATTAGCGATTAATGATAAAAGATTAATTATTAAATTTATTAAAAGTGTTTTACAACTCCAGCTTTTAAATCAATCAATAAACATAAAATAACTAAAAAGTACAAACAATTGTTAAAATAATTTACATTAATATATGTATCATATAAAATAATTTATATTAATATATGTCATAAATTTAATAACACATTTTTTTAACTATTTTAATATTAATAAAAAATAATACAATAAATAGCTGACAAATGATTTATAGGTTAATAAAATAACAATAAATAATAAAGTGGTCGTGTAATATAAAATAATAAGTGTGTCATATAAATAATAGTTAATATTAAAATATTTTGAGAGTATATTTTAAAATATATTTAAATGCTCTTCTAGCTATCTTAAATATTGTCTCAAAAATTCGAGTTACAATTGTTTGTCGTTATTATTAGTCATCCTTGTTAAACACCTTAAATAACGTATTGACTTGTTCAACACGCAACATATTACTCTAGGCGCTATTTTAAAGGTGTGCCAAACAGGGCCTACGTATATGTAGTTTATGTATATAGTACCAAGGTTGTGAGGACCCGACCTAAAAAAGTTTTCGGTTTAGGTCGGACCAATCGAACCGGTCGAACCTGATAGTCATAAAATAATATAACTCAACATAATATATATAATTAATTTAGTACTTGCCTAACATTGATAATGCTAATTCAAAATATTATTAAGTGCATAACTATAATACAGGGAAGTCATCGCTCGAACTAACAAGCGCATCAACATTGGACTAGAGGAACAGCGACGCCGCATGCAGGAGTAGCCGCTCATCGTCGCACCCATGTAGCCGCCTACCGTCATCAAAGAAAAAGAACAACATACCTTGAAGGAGATCAATCGGCAGTCTGACCACGAACTTCCGCCTACGAGCTCTGACCACTTAAACAATCCCCAAATCTATGATCGACTACTAAAGGACCTATGGTTACTTTACTATTTTTCTGTATTTTAAAAAAAAATCTTAGTGAACCGGACGGTTTGGCAAAATCACGGTTCAAAATGATTTTTGACCGATTCGGACCAGTCCAACCTTGAATCTGGTTTTGAGGGTGATGGTGAGCCATGTTTTCGCCCAATCGATGGTTCGACCGCCCGGTCCGATCCGGTCTTAACAACATGCTAAAAGTATAAGATTCAGTACATTCATTAATCATTATAAATCTGCCTACACTATACAATTTAAATATTTGCGGGTTCGACAGAGGTGCACTTCATAAGTGGTAGAGGTAAAAGATTAGGAGGGTCGACCTATTGAAAGTCAAATAATTATTAATTTTTTAATTAATATATAATGTTTAATATAAAAAAATTAAGAGAGGTCAAGGTTAGGGGAGTTCACCGGGTCGGGTCGACTCGATGAACCTGGCCACTCAAACCGACCAAAACAGAATTGGGTCGGTTAGGTTTCTTGTCAGATAAACCCAAATGAACTCGACCCGACAATGATGACTCGATTTTATATTTTTATACATTAAATTAGTTCTAATCTAATTTAAAGATTAAGTTGAATTTAAAAATTAATTTAAAATATATCATAATAAAATATTTTAAAAAACTTTTTTATGTTTTAAGATGAATATTAAATATAATGATTCATACTGAATATTAAAAAAATAAAATAAAATAAAAAATTAATAGGATAACCGAACGACACGATCCGATCCAATCCGACTTTGGACGGATCAGGTTAGATTAGATTTACATGTAAAAAATGACACAACCCTACCCAAACCGACCCGACCAAAGTTGGTCAGGTCGGTTCGTATTTGAGTTCGAGTCGACCCGTGAACACCCCTAGATAAGACTCCTTTCAAATAATATAATTTCACCTAATTATCCTAAACTATAGATTTTCTTATAGAGCAACTCTTAAATTTTCTAAATATTTTCACTTTATCTCAAATATTTAACACCACTAAATTTTTCTATTTTATTTATTAAATTCAAAACAGGAAAAAGTGAAAGAAAACACAAATTCTCAACCCTCCCCAACTATGTCCATTTTCATCATTGAAGTAAGAGAACAAAATCTCAAAAAAAAAAAAGGTATGGTAATCAGTTGGTTCGAGGTTTAGATTATTTATGTTCCATTTCAGAGCTAGGAACGCAAAAAAAAATAGTGTTGCACGTGTATGTAGCACGGATAAATGTACAACGTACACCTACTCGATACGTACATCGTTATGTACATTATAAATTGTGAAGTACAGATAAACTCCATGGTTCCAACACCATTTAAATACAAATATTTATATTTTAGTTATAAGATTATTATAGCAGCAGCATTTAAATCAAAATATTTTTAAAATCAGCATGGCACGTTAAATGCTGATCAATTTCACACAAAAATCTTTTTTAGCTTACACATCTATTTTATCTCAAGATGTGTAGAATTGAGAAGTCATCATATCTCCACCATGCAAAAACATGGAAATCCATAAATCATAAGAGCATGACAGTTTTAGATGTGTATCTCATATGTTACAGGGCACCACAGATCATTTGAGAAATAAATTAAAAAGTAGAAACAACAAAAACTTTCGTGAAAGAAAGATCAGGGGGGAGCAAACACCATGCCATCTATCTAAGACATCTCTCTGAACCTTGCAATCGCCTTCTTCTGGATGATGGTCCGATAACTATCACCAGCTTGAGCTTCTAATGAAGGGTCTACCCTTTTCCGCTGACTCCCAAGCCCTGATCTGTCACCCGCAGATTTGGCTTGGACAGGCTCCTTGATGCCGCTACCATCCTTCCCGAGACCCTGATTAGTCAAAAAACAGAAAAGAAAGGAAGCCAATCCCCGGGAAAGACGTCAGAACTCAGCTAGGAAGCACATATAGCTTTACAATTACCCCTCAGTTATATGAATAGGCTTCGTTAGATTTATCTCCGATGGGCAACAATTACAATGTAATTTAAACCTGAAATGAGCAAAGGGCTAATTCTGGGCTTCTGTGCTCAGTACTAACTTTCACTTTTCTACAGGCAAAAACTCCATTTCTTAAGTTTTCTAAGCTCTGGAAACACGTATTTGTAGCTCTCATTCTCATTTGACAAAGGGTAAAGGAATTTCAAGTTAAATAAGAAAATATCAATAACTTGACAACTCCATGTGATATAAACCAAAAGTAGAATATAATAAAAAAATAAGGTCATATATAAAACATCCTCCACTAATCTAAGTATTTACATTGGAAACAGAATGCTACTTGAAACATGAAGAAAAAGGAAGTACCAGTCCTTCCTGCCAGCCCATACTGCGGAGCATCCGATTACCCACATTGGTTTCATCAATAGCGCGATCAGCCGTGATAACATCATAATTTTCAACATCGCTCAATGTATCACCAGCACTACGTACTCCCCCGACGCCAGGGGGAAACGGCATTGCCCCCAATTCTGCTGATGATCCCTTTCGAGATGGATAATCATAGTCTTGACAAACAAAAGCATTTCCAGCATATAAATATATTTTCATGAGCATAATTACAACCAAACCCTTAATCCTTATCTAGAAGGAAGCCAATGTGCAACTCAGCTTTGTAAATGCACTAGGATTACTACCACTACAAGTCATAATAAATTATCATGACAATCAACATTTTTAGAGAGAAATCACAGCAGTGAACATATGTCATGTTTTTCATGGGTTGGGAAGATGAGCATTCAGGAATATTAGAAGAGTGAATTGACTGTACGAGACACAAAATTTATAGCTTACTTGAATCATCAATGCCTGAGAGATCGTTATTAAGTGCAGATGCTGATGAACCATATAAGTTTCTTCTCTCAGCTGCTCTATCTCTATATGTTGTCTGAGATTGCTCCCTGGAAGTTGCCTGTATTGGTGTCTCAGAAAACCTGCGTTTCCCAGTTCCAGCAGAAGCAGCTGATGTATATGAACCTAATGCCGAAGCATCAGTCCTGAACGGTGTATCAGTAGGTGCCTCAGCGTTTGCTCTTGCGATTACAGATGGGCTTGTAGTAGCACATGAAACATCTGCCATACCAACACCAGAAGATCCAGAATATGTTGTATCCGACTTTATAACTCCTCTCCCTGAACCTCTAATGACACCCATAATTGTGCCTCCCACACTACGACTTGTAGGCCTTGCCTTGACCTGAGAATCGGTGTCTACTGATTGAGGAGGACCAGATTGTGAAATACCGCGACCAGCGGATGATGACATGTAGCCTGAACTACTAGTCTCCTTTGCGTTAGCATAGTCTGACTTTGTCTTGCTTTTTGCAGATCCTCCAACAGAAGCAATATAGGAGTTTGTCTGCTGATCATCTATACTTGATGCTTCCTTGTCATCTAAAACAACACGAGCTGACTGGCCCTCATGATTTCTTTGCTTCCACATAGCCAAGACATTATTCATTTTCTTTTTGTTAGCCAAAAGACTAGTTTTTGAAGCCAGCTTTATCTCTCTTGCTTTCTCCTTCTCTTTCTTTTCAGCAGCTAATGCTGCAGCAGCAGCAGCTTGTACAGCATCCGGCAGTGAACCTTTTTCATTTGATTTTATTGTGGCTGCAGGTGCAGAAATCACTACTTTTTTGTTTGCAATTCCATCTGATGTTTTTGACGTCTCATTTGCTGAATCAATATTTGCCTTATTGTTGGTCTGATCATTACAAGGAACGTATTGCTGAGCTTGGCTATCATAAGAATACCAAACTCCGCTGTTACCATCATAATAAAGGCCTGCATGAAATAAACCATCACAATTAACTCATCGAATTTAAATGGTGTAAAACTTTGCTTGGAAGTGCAAAGAAACAGCTGACCTGTATTTCCATCATAGTAAAAACCAGAAGCAGCATCATAATAGTAACCGGATTTTTCATCCCACACAAACCCAGATTGGGGAGCAGCAGCAGCTCCTGAAGCTTCAGAATTTCCATGTTGCTCAAGCCCACTTGTAGATTGTTTCTGATCAGGGTTGTATTCCTTTGGTGCCCAACCAACAGCATCATACTAAAAGAAAAGATATAGTACATTAGTTCATGTTACCAAGATTTACCAGTACTGCATGAAGATATTAACAATGTTCAATCCAGATTCCAGGGGCCTAAAATCGAAATATGGGGCATTAAGCAAGAAAACAAGAGAGAAGACACTCAAGCATGCATATACATCTTTTGGGGTGGGTAGTCCTTACAATCTATGTGCACCTGTTATCAACTAAGGCTCAAACAAGACATTTATTATGAAAGGGACCGTTAAAGCTACACACATATGCATGTGTGTGTGTGTATATTATTGAACGGGACGAGTGAATCAATATTACAACAATGTGGTTGCATGCGCTGTTATATTATTGGCAATAGGATCTACGAGCATAGATAAGCACAATATGATCTTGGATGATCAAAAGAATAAGGAGAAACTATTTCTCCAAAGATGAGATGAACACCAATTGATTTCTAGAATATATTCGCCAAAAATATAAGAGAAGGATGTGTGTAATATATACATAGAAACATCAGGACTATGAAATAATATGGGAAAACCTACTAGAAGTACAAGAGTAAGAAATGAGTGGACAACCAAAAAACTAAAATCTACTGCAGACTTTCTGAAATCCAAAAATATACATCTAATAATGAATAAACTTCAAAAATATAAATAATCTATGATAGCAAAAATTATCATCTCTTCTAGAGGGAAGAAACTTTTTCATCTTGTACAGTCCATCACAACAACAACAACAACAACAACAAAGCCTTATCCCACTAGGTGGGGTCGGCTACATGGATCATACGACGCCATTGCGCTCTATCAGTAACCAAATTTTTTGGTATATTATTTGTTAATAGATCTCGTTCTATTAGCTCGTCAAGTGTTCGCTTTGGTCTCTCTCTCCCTCTTTTAATCGGACTCCAGATTGTTTGCTCTACCCTCCTTACTGGCGCATCTAATGGCCTTCTCTGGACATGACCGAACCACCTCAAACGATTTTCTACCAGCTTCTCGCTAATAGGTGCCACTCCGACTCGTTTACGTATATGGTCATTCCTAATCTTATCCTTTCTAGTATGACCACACATCCATCTCAACATCCTCATTTCAGCTACCCCCACTTTATGTTCATGTTGTCCCTTCATAGCCCAACATTCACTACCATATAACACTGCTGGTCTTATAGCAGTGCGGTAGAATTTCCCTTTAACCTTATGGGGTACTTTCCTATCACAAAGGACTCCAGTAGCCTTCCTCCACTTACACCAACCAGCTTGAATTCTATGGTTAACATCATCATCAATCTCCCATCTTGTACAGTCCATCAAAATACAAAATTACAAACATTAGTTTCCTAACACAACTAAATAAGGAATAAACATAGGACTAAGACAAACGATTGATAATGTACATCAGAAGGAAACCTGTTGAGCAAATGTCGCTGCCTCAATTGCAGCTGCAGCAAGACTGCTTGATTGAGGAGCCCCTGAGCCAGGGCCATGAATGCTTTTTGCATATGCAACACGTAAAACTTGACCATTTCTCTCAAGCGTAGTTCCATTAGTTGCTTCGAGGGCTTTTGTTGCATCTTCCACCTGAACCAAAAATTTAAAGAATATAAGACGTGAAAAGGAAAATAAGGGGCAAAATAATCCATCAAATGAGTGGTACCGAATGAAAATGCACAAAAGCAAATCCTCGAGACACGTGAGTGAATTTGTCTCTGACAAGGCGAAGATCCTGCCAAGAAAAGAGAGTAAGTAACAAGCTAAGAGTTATAATGTTCCCAAGTACGATGAAACAACTGATACCTTAATTGGAGCATGCTTAGAGAACTCATACCGAAGCATCTCTTCATCTGCGTTTTCATCCAGCCCACGTACCACAAGAACATGAGTGGGACCTGAAAGAATCTCTGAATTAGATACTAAATCACAAATATAAAAATATCAAATTAAAGTACCTAGATCTGTTCCCCTCTTCCCCAATGACCCTGCTTTGGATGTTGTTACATCAGCTGGAGGAGCATCTTCAGTCCGAGGCTCGTTGCACTGAATTGGTAATAACACATAAGAATCAATTTAAAATTCAAAAAGAACACAAACAAATCTATACATTAAACAAACTAGGACAAGTAACCATTACAAATTTCCTTGCTTGATCAATGATACACAAGGAAGAACCAACTAGACAAAAAAATATCACACAATCTTTTTTAGGGTGAAGAGACGTGATAAGTTACTGTAGTGGAAGAATAAGTCAAGAGTTCAAAATATGTTCTAAGAAAGATAACATTTCACATAAGGTATTGAAATATTATTTTCCAATAAGCAATCATGATTTATCCTTCCACAACAATTTGTCATGATAGCATTTCATATAAGGGTAAGTGTTGTATTAAACTTCCAAAAGAAAGACAAATGTTTTACTCTAGATAATGTGAAGAGTATGCCATGAAAAAAAAAGAGAACTCTTGGACCCTGCTTTACAATTTTTATTTTCTCTAAGGAAAACTCGAACAACAAAATTCTATGTGGTCATTGATTAAACTGAACAAATCGCACAAAGAATCAGTAAAAAAAGTTATGGAAATAATTTCTGCAACTATATTCAAGTTTCGAAAGTTTAATTGTCAATTACATCATACCTGGAAGCAGGACGTACGCCGAGCAAAATTTATACAACCACAAATAGTACACATCCAATCACAAGGAGCGCTGAGGTTTTTGCCATGACCATGACCTGATCTCACCAAATTTTCATGTCCTAACGAGGGCCCAGCCACACCAGTTGGTTTACTACTGCAATAGATATAGTTATTAGAATGAACACACCATTGGGTACTGGTTTCCTCCTTATTATGTGATGTGGGAGACTCTGTAAGGCCAGTTTTGGTTTCTTCAGAGACTATATACAGATTTCAGTTTGCTTGCCATTTATACGCTTTAACCCCAACAACGGCTTAGCCATCCTTTAACCACTTGAAAGGGACATAATCAAAATTGAGATGCATAAGATACCAAGGGGCAATGCAATCACATGCATATTCATCAAGAAAGTTGGATTATGACAATATTGGAAGAACATGAGAAATGTATAGTAACTTCAGTGAGGTGAGTAAAAATGAAAACTCAGTAATAATGATGAAATAGCAACACAAACAAAGTTGATGAGATTTGTGTATATATAAATGAGAAAATATATAAAAAAAGTCGAGAATTTATTGTAGATGACCAACTATCCTATCAAAATTTAAAAATGTAAAAAAGAGAATTGAAGTTTCCTTTTAGCTCCTCTGTTTAACATCTTGTAGTGAGTATTTTGGTACCTGTACTCGAAAAACAACTTCCGTCCATCAAATACAAGACCGTTGTCTCCAATGCCATCCATCATCTTACGAGCAGCTTCCTAAATAATGAGTAAATACAATTACATCTACCAAAACAAGAATGCACACATAATAAATAGACATTGCTTTACAAAACACTTACCACATCAGGGAAGTCAATAAAAGCAAATCCTCGAGAGACTCCAGAATTTCGCTCCTTAATTACACGTACATGACGTAAGGGACCCCACTCGGCCTAGAGCAAAGAAAAACTATTAAATAAGTATTTCATAGAAAGAAAGCCAGGAATAAGAAGAAAACATACGTACAAGAATCTGATACAAATCTTCTTCTGTTGTCTTTTGTGATAGTCCCTTCACAACAATTGTAGCCGACGGAGCCTTGAAGAATAGTTAATTATTTTATTCTTCAATTCATTGTGCTAAATATGTATTAAAAACATCATATATAAAATGGAAGGTGAAATTTAAGCATACCACAGAAATGTCGCTATGCCTTCGATCTTCACGATCATAATCTCTTCGTCTCTCAGTCCTCTCATAGCGCCCATCATCATAACTATCTTCCCGGTGATTTCTACCACGACTTCTGCCCCTAGGAGATCTTGATCTAGATCTATCATCATATCCACGCGAATGAGAACGTTCATGGCGTCTGTATGGACTTTGATCTCTTTCTCGACTCAAATCTCTTCTGTCACGTTCACGATCACGGGATTCCCTTCTTCGCCAACTACTATCCCTCTTTCCTCTCTCATGATCAGAATCATAGTTATAGCGGGCATAATCATAATCTCTGTCACGACTGCTTTCCCTGCTTTCATGAGAGATACGGTTTCGAAAATCATAATCATTGTACATGTCATCGCGATCCTTACTTCCGAATTTATCATGCTTATCAAACCCATCATCATGGTAACTATCTGCGTCATGGTACCTCTCATTGCTACGGTAGTTATCACGATATCTATCAGCATTTTGAAAAGATTCGTGATACTTCTCAGAATCATGATAATCCATCTCATGAAATGGTTCATGTCTTCCGGCACTTCTGACGAGTGCATATTCTTCATCAAAATTTCTCCTAGGTTGAGACCAAACCCCTGGAACATGTGCTGGCGGGGGATAGTTATCCCTCTCAAGCATATCCCGGTGGAATGTACCTGTTCCATATGCAGAATCTCTAGTAAACCCTTCATCTGAAAATCTCCTTCCACCATAGGATCCATCAGTCCTGAAACAACAAGTTAAATAGTAGAGAAAAAGGCAAATGACGGAACAACATTAGCAAAATGCATCTGTTATTTCTTACAAATAACAGTAACAAAATTGAAAGCCAATGTCTATAATCCATGCAAATATCAGATTTCAAGATTTAAATTATAAGTCAATGCTCGTAAAATTACTCACCTGAAATCTGGATCATGAACCACATTGTAACCCTCTAATGCCTGTAGATTCAACAGAATAAGTCAAGTCAGCATCAACATACTTGGAAGGGACAGGGAAATCCATTCCATATAAAGACTAGCCCATAGCCTTCATCGACAGTTCTTTTAGAATGAGATGCCAGTGAACATGGCGGATCATGACATGAACCATAAAATCTCTGATATCAGCCCAGATATAGGTAACAAAAGAGAAAGCTGCAATTACGCTGTTAGTATCCCATCCTTGTTGCAGACCATAACGTCCTGGTTCCATTTCTTGCTGGCTGCACCAGTATTACCCTGCAATGTTCTCGATGATGTTTGGTTGTTTCGTGTGCGGTGTTTGAATATCTATCCTGTAATGGATGCACAAGCAAATGGTTAAGCAAGAATTAGCAAAGGACCAATCCTTGCCACCAACCTTTCTAACGAAATCTTGATAATCAATGATGGAATAAACACCCCATCCTCTAGCTCGTATATCAAACCAGAAAGGTTTTTCAACTTTCCAACTAGTAGTCTAGCATTAAAATGTCATTCATCATCCATTTACTTGGAAAGAAAGAATATCAAGCATAAGAGACTTCAGAATTACGCCAAGAGGTTTGCATGCCCAGATAGAAATTACAATCAAACAAAATCATGATACAGATCCTATGCATTAGCATCGTCAAAAAGGTGTGATCCATACATACAATCAATAAACTTGCAACCCACCATGCCTCTGGGCATACTTGGCATCTTAAAACTGTCCGAATAAAAGCATACAAAAGAACAAAAAGGAGAGCAGACAAAGGAGAAACGGTGAAAACACAAAGAAGTGTTGCTGACTTTTGAGTTTAGCGAACAGTATAAGCGAAAAAAATCATCTTTTTTTCCTCAACCATCCTAATTTTCAGTAAGCAGATGTATGAGAACTCAACAGTGCCATACTCAGAACTTGAAGCCTTATCATAACTATGCTAAAAATATATCTGCATTCTTCTTTAGATTGAAAAACTACATGTGATGCAGATCTCGAGCTGAATCGAATCTAAAAGCATGCACAGCTACACTTCAAGCCTCTCCTTTACCACCGTCCAACGCGATCGCATCGGAAACAAACCGAACTCATCGACACAAATACATATATAATGAAAGAAAGAAAAGAACTATCACGAGCTATTAATTAATCGGAAAAGAAGATTAATCCGATCAACTTACTCAACCGAAAACGATCAAGATCGCCGCCAGAAGGAGGAGCACCGGGATTAGAATCGTCGCCAAGAAACCCTAATTCTTCTTTCTAGCTAAAAAAAATCAGTGGAAAACCAGAACGATTTCCCCAACATCAAGCGATTAATCCACGAGCTGAGGAAGCTTGAGCATGAAACAAGCAGATGATGATGAATCGGGCGAAGGGTTGGAAGAGGAGAACAAGGAAGGATTGCAAAGGAAGCGAGCGGAGAGAACGAGATCGGGAGATTGCGATGAAGGATGAGGAGGGAAACGAAGCGATCCGAAGACGAAGGCGTTCGAGGGATTGGAATCGAGAGAGGGATGTCGACGGCGGCGAGGGCGTTTGCAGGCGCAGAGGGGGAGACGAAGAGGAGGCGCAGAAGAAAGGAGATGATGAGAAAAAAGCGAGTTTTTTTTTTCGAGTGGCGTCCAAATTAATTTATATGGTTCGACAAGTAGAAATAGTGTACTAATTGTTATATTATAATCCATGTAATTTTTTCTGCTAAAATGTATTAAAGATTAATATATTTTTAGAAAAAAAGTAGATATTTTGCTATAGTTAAAAAAGGATATCAAATGCACATTAAAAGTTAAAATTATATCATGTAATAAAATGTATACTTGTCATTTATTTTATATAAGTAATCACTCCAATAATTTGGTAATGAAACTTTTTTTATTAAGGACGTAATTGCATTTACAGGTATAATCAATTGCAACAAACACAAAAAAATATATTTGATTAGCTGTAAATATGACTACTGTAATGTAACTATAATTATTGCATTGGAAACTGTGTTGAAAAACTAATTACATGTATATGTATTTACATCAGAAAATAAAAAAAAAGAAAAAAATATTTTTTAATTTTATTTATATTTCATTTAATTATTTATTTATTAATATTTTATTTTAACTACATATTTATATTATTTTTTTATTTTCAATCAAAAAATTTATTTTACGAAATTACATTCACATCTATACAAACCTAGGAAAAGTAATTCATCTAAATACAAATCATATCAGAATTTCCAACTACAATCATTTACATTTCAAAATTACAATTACGTCAAATCACACTACTCCTAGCCAAACGAAAGTTACGTTTAGTCATAATAATTATTTAAAATTTAACTCTTAAGAGATAATTACCCAATAACATCTAACATCCTAAAGAGATTATTGCACAATAACATCTGACACCCTTAAGAGATATCCATAACATCTGACTCTCTTAAGAGATAATTACTCAATAACATTTGAGATACCCATAACATCTTACTCCCTTAAGAAAAAAAAATCTGTTCTCTATGATCCAAGGCGTATGAAACATCTTAGATCTATAGGCCACTATAGAAATGTAAGTGGAGTTGGGATAGTATCGAAAATTTAACACTTGTACCTAAACTATTAACATTAAACCCAAGCAACTAACATTAACCTCAAGCAACTTACATTTTATTTATGCTTGAACCTCAATTTAAGAAATAAATCCATATTACTATATGTTTTAATCAATTTTATTGGAAAATAATTAATTAAAAGAACGTATTGGGTATTAAAATATAATTTATATGTTTATATGTTTTATTTTATATGGTTCGATAAGTTGAAATAGTGTACTAATTATTGTATTATAATCCATGCAATCTTTTCTGCTAAAATATATTAAAGTTTTAATTTATTTTTTTTAGAAAAAAGTAGATATTTTGCTATAGTTAAAACAGGATACCAAATACACGTTAAAAATTAAAATTATATCATATAATAAAATGTGTACTTGTCATTTATTTTATATAAGTAATCACTCCGATAATTTATTAATGAAGCTCTTTTACTAAGGATGTGTTTGGCATCAATAGCGGATTTATAAGTGGATGGCGGTTTAAGAGTGGATAGAGGTTTATTTAGCGGATAGCAGCTAATTATTAGCGATTAATATTTAGCGGTTCGGTGATAATAAAAATATTTGATAAATGTGGTGATAAAATTAATTGATAACTATATATGAGGTAAATAGTCTTAATACATTAATATGATAAATCATTTAAATTTATAATATTATATATATTCTAAAAACTTTTTATGTGCTTTATGATAATTAATTTAGAATAATCTTTTTAACTAAATATACTTGCATAAATAAAAAATTTAAATTTACAAAATTATGTGTACCACTGTCAATAATATTTAAATGCTAACAAGTATTTATGGTTATATAAATAACTCAAACTCTAATAAAAGTTCTAATAACAAAGAAGGATAAATTGGGTATAAAAGTTTAACCTCCATTTTTCATTCGCTAAACGTTAATGAAAATAGCCAATGATCCAACCGCTAACCGCTAAACTATAAAATAATTTACCAAACACTTAGTTAAAAAAAATAGTGATTTGACCAAGTAAAATCTCAACACAGCCTAAATACATTAGGCAAACGAAAGTTCTGTTTGGTATTAATAATTATTTAAAATTTAATGACCGGACAATTATTAGCTACTAATAATTATTTTTTTAGCGTGATAAAAGGGGACAAAAGATACTTTTAGTATACTGACAACTGTAAAGTAATCTTATTATATCCAATCAAATAATTTGTGTAATCTACATTACTATATGTTTTAATCAATTTTATTGGAAAATAATTAACAACTCAGCTCTAGTTAAAAAACGTATTGGGTACTAAAAAATAATTCATATATTAAAAGTATTAAGTTTTAACATTTTGCAAGCAAAAAAATCTGAAAGTATATGTGAATATTTTTTAAAGTAAAAAACTTGAACATTAGTAAAGTAGCCTATATTAGTTTCAAAAAGCAAATTGGTGACACGATCACCAACTTATCATAAAATTAATGTCTCAAATAGCCAATACCATTGTTAGTTACTAATGTGTAACTTTAATTTGAATGCATTAGATAATATTTTTTACTTGCGTCAATCCTCACCAAAAAAGTATCTTTGGTACACAACAAAAAAAACAATAACTAATTATTATTTATCGATCCAACTGTCATAGCTCCATCCAATTGAACAAGTACGAAAGAAATAAAGTATATCAACAAATATTTATACATATATATATATATATATTATCAGCAACCTAGATAATTAATGGATTTTGTGGAAAGAGGTTCTTTTTGCTTGCATAGAGAGGGTTTGGCAAAATTTTGGGTGGAGCTTTGGGAATTTTAATGTGACTTTTGTTTTATTTCTCTTAAGCTCTGTTTGACATATCCCA
>LTAE01000153.1:36982-58656 GCA_001647135.1 Pontederia paniculata | reverse complement strand
GGCCGCCGTCCGCCGTCACCTCTTGTTACGAACGATGGAGGAGGAGAAGGAGGTGGCTCTGGAGAGGGCTGTGAGAGCCCTCTGGACAGACGTGAGGGAGCTGACCCTTGGCACCTCCGGCGGCATTGAACGGTTGGAGTCGCCGCCGTCGCCCCTTCGCTTCCTCAGGGACTACGTCTCCGCCAACAAACCCTGCATCATCTCTCGTTCCGCCACTCAGCACTGGCCCGCGGTTGCCCGTTCCCTCTGGTCCGACGACTCCTACCTCCGACGCGCCATCGGCGGCAGCTCCGTCTCCGTCCACCTCACCCCGCAGGGTCGCGCGGACTCCGTGGTGCCTCTTGCCGCCGCCGACGATGGCGGTACCGACGAAGGCAAGGGGCTGTGCTTCGCCTCCGCCTGCGTCCGCCGGATGGAGTTCTCGGAGGCCCTCAGCCTGATCTCCTCCACCGGCTCGCCCTCCTCGCCGGTGGTGGCGTACGCCCAGCAGCAGAACGACTGCTTCCGGGCTGAGTACTCGGCGCTGGCGGCGGACGTCGAGTCCCACATACCGTGGGCCACCGAAGCCCTCGGTTGCCCGCCGGAGGCCGTTAACCTATGGATAGGCAACGGGCGGTCGGAGACGTCCTTCCACAAGGATCACTACGAGAACCTCTACGCCGTGGTCACCGGAGAGAAGCATTTCCTCCTGCTTCCTCCGACGGACGTCCACCGCCTCTACGTCCGTCCTTACCCTGCCGCCCGCTACACCGCCGTCAACCCCGAATCGTCCTCGTTTCAGGTGCTCCGTCGCCGGTCGGTTCCACCTACTAAATCCCCAAATTTGCGACAAGCATAACAGATGCAGTTTGATGGCCATTGCAGGGGGACTTGGGAGGAGGACTAAAGCTGGAGCTGGAAGAGCCCGGAAGGATGGTCCCATGGTGCAGCGTCGACCCGTACCCTCCCTCGCCTGAGGCCATGGCGGTGCAGAGGTCGTCCTTCCCCCTCTACTTCCAGGGGCCGGAGCCCTTCCAGTGCACCGTCAGAGCTGGGGAGATCCTGTACCTGTACGTTTGCTGTGCACCGCATCTCTCTCTCTCTCTCTCTCTCTCTCTCTCTCTCTCTCTCTCTCTCTCTCTGCAATGACTGCGTTGTATGGCTATTGATGCAGGCCAAGCATGTGGTTTCATCACGTCAGGCAGACGCCGGACTGCAATGGCCGGACCATTGCTATCAATTACTGTGAGCAGCAGCTTCTTTGCCTTTGCCTTACAATTGTTCTTTTCATGTGATTTTTTGCAGTATTTGGAGTTCGGCAATTCAAATGGAAATTAAGATCATTAAATTGCTCAAGTATTTGATTAGTTGATTGGCTTACAAATTAACTTGCCCTTACCTCAGGGTACGATATGCAGTTCGACATCAAATATGCTTACTTCAATTTCCTGCAATCCACCACCATCACTCACCTTCCTTGTTCTTCCACCGAGTCCGATGATAACTCCGACGAGAACACGGATGCCGATGAAGTATGCAGCTCGGACACTGATTGCGCCGAGCTCACCAGTCATCAATTCAAGGAGACCTCTCTGTAGCAGGCAGCCTTGAACTTGGTTGGGGTAAAGCCATTGAGTCAATAGGATGATGCTGCCCCTTACAATCATGTAAACAAACTCAGAGGTGGAAAACCTTCACTCATGTATGCTCTTGCACTTTTTTTTCATTTTTTTGTTGAACTAGTATTCCTAATTGTTGTAAACTGAATTTATATATCTCACCAAAATCTTTGGTGATTCACAGTGCCCAAAAATAAAATTTATGAAGCCTCAGGTCTGTGTTTCAATTCAATCTGATACACTAAAGGGATGAATCAAAAGCTGCTATGCCGGGCTGAATTGTATTGTCTTCTACCTCTGTTAGCAAAGAATGAAATTTCTACCATGGTGGACGGTCTTCACTTCTATTTATCGGGGGTTCTGGTTTCCAACCAGGTTTCTCATCCCAATACATGTCATAATATATGTGGCCAGGCTCATGATTCTCCACACAACACCACAGTCCCACATATCTTTTCACACGATTTCTGAACTTTGCTTCCTTTGCCTGATCAATGTCACAACCATCTGGTAAGATTTTACCAAGAAAAAGAACAGTTAACTAGAAAAATGAGGCCAACAAGCTCACCACATCAGTGAATCCTTGAAAGACATCCTCCATCGACGAAAAGTGTATCACTTTAAAATCCTTGTATTGAGAGAACACTTGCACATACTGCACAATTGTAGATTTCAAATTTTAGTACTAGAAAATTAATATACATAAAATTTTATTATAGAGAAGAACTTGAGTTTAAAAGAACTATATGTTAGTCTGAACTTGTTGTGCTACTATAAAGAGTAAAATTAGCAAACATCTAATGTAACAAGGCAAGATATTTTTGCAACAAGGTGACAACAAATCAAGATGTGAGTGGTGATCAATTAAAGTTATATCTCAAGTTGTACTAGTTCATTTTTCCAATTTTTAAGGAGGTTGAGGCCAATTAAGAAGTAGAGTTCCAAATCAGGATAAGGTAGTTCTTGAAATAAAAATCTTTAAATGCTTCTAGGAGATGGAACTGGGATCTCTAAAATAGAAGTCAAAACCTGCCTTCATTCTACCAAAAGTTTGATTATACTCATATGAGTTAGCATAGGATCCTAAAAATTGTTACTACTTATACTGTATTGACCATCAAATTGGCTTATATCAAATCTTTCAGGGAATTCTCAGTATCGATCAGATTTGGTTATCAACTATCCTCTTCCAATGGAAAGAAAACAATCCTCTACTATGTGAATTCCGACAGCTGGTGATAGACAAGTTCCTATAGAATTCTAAAGAAATAATAGGACAAGATAATACTTTGATTAAACATATTTGAACTTTTAGGGATTTTACCTTCTGTTCCGTGCTGCTCTTAGGAAATTGAATAACTCCATGTCTCACTGCTTGCTTTGCAGGATTGCATTCACCAGAGTGCTCATCACAAATTTCTACATCAAGCACTGATTTCTTCACCTAAACCCGTGAAGAAGAAAACAATGTGCTTAATGCAGAAGTATACGTATAGTTCCCTTATAGTTAAACTACAGCTACATGTACTTACGGAACTGGGGATTGATGGATTCTGAAGAAATGAATATTCTCTAAAATCAATTTGTGGTCCAAATTCTGCTTCAGGAAAACTACTTAGCATTAAGTGTACCTGCATTTTTAGATGATCTAAAAATTTTTTTTGAGGAAAAGATGATCTAAAATAATCACAAACGACTGGCATGGTCCAACAAACTCAATTGCAGCTAAAGTAGAAACTCGAAAAAAGAATGACCTAGAACAGATATTTTCATGATAAACGGTAAAGCGACTTTACGACAAGGCATACTCAATTTGAGTATGAGCACAGGGAGAGCATATCATGCATAAGTATGTAGAAAAGATACTAAAAAAGAACTTTTGATTACCTCAAAAATATGGTCCATAGGACACAAGAAAGGTTGTCTGGTCATAGTTCCTTCCAAAATTCCAGGATGTCCGTACCACAGTCTATCAAGCCTGCACCATAGTGGGGGCATTACCTAACCATAGACGGAAAACAAATAAGCATCAGTGTCACATTTTAAAAATGACAATGAAATGTATTAGTACAACATTCCATGAAGCCTGTGAAATGAAAATATTCTGATCTAGATGTCAATCCTGCTAGATTTAGAAGAAGGGCCAGCGGTGGATCATCCTTGCACAGGTTGACATAATGTCTACTGAGCAATCCTCACTACAGATCAGGTTAAGCTCGAGTCATCAGCCACCAATTGGTTTAAAAGATTACAGAAGTTACATAAATGGTAGCATATAAGATTATGGCCACCTATGTGAGACTTCTAACTTAAATTATTTATCCTTTGATAAACAAAGTAATTAGAAATGTTAGTCTCCATTGTTAAAAGGTCAGTAATTAACTATTGATGATTATGGCAGAAAAATTTAGAGAAAGAAGCCTTGTACAGTTATCTAAAGTATGCAACTTCACGACTGTGTCTATCCTTCAAGGTTTGACAGTATTTAGTATTTGGTGCTCCAAATACAACCCCACTAGACAGTTTTTACCTAAGTTAAGCAACACAGGATAAGAAATAATATATTCTATGTACAACCTGGGAAAGAGAAAAGATGATGAAATTCTAAGTGCAAAAGGAACTCGACCATTGTCAACATTCGGCATATGTCCAACAAAGTTAACAATAAAGAAATGGAAAAGAAACATGTACATTAAATATTTTCTAATGGTCAACACAAGTTATGAAATCAGAAAAACAAGCTTACTAGAGTTCGATCCAACAATGAGGCAATGGCAAGAGCTGTCCTTATTTGCTTCAACTGCAGTTCAACGATGATAGTTTACCAGCCCATTTGATCATATATAGATCTTGCAATAAGTATTTACAATGCATGTGGTATAACAATCCACTTTACCTGGTAGTTAACTAATGAAAAGTGCGATTGTACTGTATGTGGGCCATCTAGCAACAAACTTTTCGGAATACTTGGTCTAAATGACAAGAATCCTCCTGCCAAAGCATCCATTGCATTGGAAAGATATTCAGTAGTAAAATCCCTTCAACAAATACAAGCAGGCACTCCCCCAGAAAGTGCACAAGTCTGGGAGAGGCAAAGTAATGGTTTGCTAGCATATTGCAAATATTCAACTTCTATCAACACTTCTCATATTTAAATACTCAATGAGGACTCAGTGTTAGTTCCTTTTATCGACTGTCACCCGGATTCTTTTTTCCTTTAAGGAAGCCACCTTGATTATTGATTCATATAAGTAGAACATAATATCGGAATGTCCTCAGCAGAGAAAGGTATCCCAGCCCAAACCCTCATTCATTTATCACAGCATTGAAGTTGAAAAAGAAATTCAATTATATCATGTTAATTCATGTTGGTCAATGACTTATTGACACCAAATCAGCAGGCCATTCATACATCAGACAAAGATGTTCCATGCTGCAAAGTAATCACAGATAGGATACAAGGTCCCTTCTATGAAGCTAACCAACATGCATATGAATAATAACTAAGTTTATGTTACTGCACAATTTCTGCATCTGTATCTTCAAAAGAAGACATACTAACAGAAATGTGACTACAATGGTTTCCACAATATTTTTTAAGGGCCGGGTTTCCACAATCTTGAAGAGCATGAATACTAAAAAAATGTGACTACCCACAATTGTAGTCATCTTTTCTCTTTTCAAAAATAAATTGAGAAAATTTCTAAAAGATAAATAACCCAATGTGAAATATATATTTTGTGGATTGAATGGCTGATTCATGTCTCTAGCTGCTACCCATATCAGCAAATATTTTAAAGTATTTAGAGAAATAACATCTAATTATTGGTTTACTTAATACTCACTAATATGAATTCTGATAGAGAGTTGTCATGAGATAAGGGGAGATTAGTGTGAACTTTGCTTTAGATGAGCAAATAATAATTCACCTCAGCATCGCAAAATGTCTTGCTAGTGAAAGCATACCTGAAGAGTCATAATACTCAGGTGGATCATGGAAAAGCATTGCTTCCCTTAACCTATGGCGCTTTCCATCAGTTCCAGCATACTGGAAAGTAGTATGCACTGCATAAGGTTCGAGACCCAGCTGCCGATACATGGCCTGCTCACTTCATATGATTTAGTTTAAAGTGATCATCGAATATATAACCAATAGCAACAAATTGCAATTTCTTTTCAACATAAGTTTAAAAGCCTAAAAGAACTTGAGGAAATGGTTACCTGGACAAAGTATGTATGTCCACTGCAAAATATACTCGCTGGCAATACTCCCAACTTGAGAGTTCCATCGTAAACATAAACAAGTCCATTTTTCCCTTCCACTGATCGCCCTAAAACCTTATGAACTAGATCATTAAAGCCTGTCTGGTCCCATATTTTATCATCCGCTAAAAGAATATCTTTCCATTCTTTTGCTAGCTTTTTTGCTGGTTCGGTTGGACGCCAGTGAAAAATTCCAATGTTATATGCACCGGTTACTGCCAATGAGAAAATGGAACAAGTTCTATCAAATCATTCAAGTTTAATACACCAATTTAACAGTATCAGATACAGAATAGAGTAAACAGGACAGCAAACTCAAGTAAAGATGAAATTTAGCTATTTTGCATCAACCGTTACATAATAAACTTTAGAGAAACATCATAGTGGTTGAATTGGAAATACTAAAGGAAAAAAAAAACAAAATGAGATGTAAGAATTAGTAAAAAAATCCAACTGTTCCCAGATATTTACCTTGCTGCCACACTTCCAAACTGTCATCAGTAACTGTGGGTATTGTCTGATCACTTGATGTTAAAATATCTGCTTCAGGAAATCGAGCAATGTATGGAAGTGGATTCTGTCACAAGCAAGTAGAGCGTACAGCAAGTTAATTATGCAGACAAAATAAAATGAGAGTTTTCATCTCGTTATAAATGCTTTGAGAACCAATAAAATGCACAACTTTTATTTCGTCATTTTTATATCAATCACTAATGACTATAATCAAAAGGGCATACAAAACAGACAATAGTTGTACTATTATATTCACTTCAAGCTATTTGTCTCAGAGTAGTTCTGGTGGCATGAAAATTCTTTCAAACTCATAAAAAGAACAAGAGAAAAAGTGGCATAACAAACTGCACAAAGAGAGCATATTCTGCCCATAAAAGGGTCAACTCTAGATTCGACTGCAATGCATGTTTTGGTCTTTATACACTGATCAGAGACCAAAACTAAACAAGAATAAGAATGAAAATGAGATACCTTCAACCAAACCATGTCAGTGTCACACATTAGCAATTCAAAGCCAAAAGGCAGGAGAGCATTTATTAAGAGCACTTTTTCCCTTCCCATTTTATGAAACGTGGGGGTTCCCCAACCGACATCAATTGTTGCCATATGGCTGCCCATATCGAAGACTGGAATGCCTTTCCAGTATAAGGCCTCTAATAATTTGGTGTCCATAGCGCCTATGCCAAAAAGAACCTGTTAGATTCAAAGAAAAATTGTCTTGTATAAAATTTTTACATGCATGATGCCTTTGCTAAAAAAACCCAGACTTTCCTAGGATACATAACTCACCAACAAGAAGGTTAAAGACATTGATATCTGTCAAGTGTCTGACCCAGTTCAAGATGAAGTCCATGAACGCGTAGTTTCCAAAGGTGACAATTATAATGTTGTTTTCTGCTCGCTGTTCCACCATCTCTTTTGTAAGTCTAAACGATTTCAAATCTGGCATCCTTTTACGAACAGGTGGATCCCATATAGCTCTAGAATACATGTGTTCAGATTTCAACTTTGTTTTGCCATGAGAAATGTTCTTTTCCACACTCCAAATTGTTTCAGAAGAGCTATTGGCTTTTTCCATGCTGCTAGAACCTACGTTTCAGAGGACCAGAAACACAGAGTTCGGCAAACAATTAGCTAAAAAGTAGCAACGGAGACTAGAGCCTTACACAGAACCACATTTTGAAAAATAATGGCATAAACAAGTAAGATAGTAGACTCGTCAATGCATCTTGTCTTGCCACTTCTGCTTCATCCTTTAATTGGAACTCCATTAATGAAAAGGTGTAAAACTCAAAACCGTTTCAAAAGTGTATTGGAAATGCAAATGAAAAAACTCAAAACAAAGTGAAGCCAATTATGCAGTAGCAGAATATCCAGATCTTCTGAGATGGCAGTTGGTACATTGAGAAGTAAAATTACATTACTTATGATGTTTAGGAGCTAGGGACTTCAAGAATAAGATAATGGAACTTCACTTAGTTATGCTTCAAATATGAGATCAAAACAAGGTGTGAAACATAGACGTGGAAAAATGCATAAAGCATACCTTTTTTTTTAATGGTCCCCATTCTACGCTTGGAAATTTGTGGTGAAAAAAGTGCAAAACAATGCCAGATCGTGTCATTGTTTTCTAGTTATTATTTGATATGTACGGTTAGACATGCAGCTATTCATGATCGATGTGATAAATTTGTTCCAAGATCTTGCTAAGTGCGTGTAGTTTATTAAGATCTTAAGGATTCAACAGTAGAAATGAACATAAAGTTCACAATTTCCTTGTTCTTCCTCTCGTTTGTTACTAAATTATCGGCAAAACATGTAGACGGAGAGGACGAGGAGGAAATTTATGCTCCTGCAACCCAGTCAATTTTTTTTACGATTTCTCAGTAATTGACGCATTAGTAAGAACAGGCAAAACCCCTTTGGACGAAATGCCCAAATTAGCCGGTCTTTTTGCAGAAGAAGAAGAGTTCGAGAGCTTACGCGAGTAGAAAGGGGTTTTCTCGGCGGCGGGCGAGGAGTAGACGGCGGAGAGGATGACGAGCCCCGAGAAGAGGATCCCGGCGACGACCGCTGCATAGACGGCCAAGAAGAGCGGCCGCCCCTCCGGGAGCGGACCGCACGACGCCATCTGCCCGTCGTTTGAAGGAGAGATCCCCGAGCCCTTCTCCCCCCTCTTCCCTCTCAGGATTCGTCCACGATCTCCCCTTCTTCCACCACCGTTACTACGACGGCGACGGCGACGGCGACGAGGAGTGCTGTCAACTTCTGCTGCGGGTCTCGCCATCGCCGACCAAAACCTTCTCCATTGCCGCCGGCGTCCTCCCCGGCGGAGGTGGATTTATACGATTCAGAAGCAAACGCCCAAACCAGACAACAACACCGATCCGTGTAATTACTTCTCTCAGCGCTCCTTCCGCGACATTATTTAATGGGAAAACTTTGGGAGCTGCATAAAAAGACCAGTTTTTTTTTATTTTTCAACGAATTATAAGATCATATATTAATTTATCCTTTAAATTAAATAATATAATTTAATTTCGGATCGGGTCGAATCAAATTGAACATCGATTTTCGTCTTAAAAGGAAAAATTTTATGATATATGACATTAATTAATAAATTAATTACTCATGAATGAATATACAAAAATGGCATCTTTGAATTAATCTTGTATGAACACTTTTGTTAATTTTTTCGATTAGTTTCATGCATGCATGAAATTAAATCATTAATAATAAGTTGGTATTGTTATTGAGTAAAAGTAATGGTCAAGTTATACCTTATTTAAAAACATTTTAATCAGTCTCTTGTCTAATTAATTTTTTTACTATTATGATCACGTTATTGATATGTAATTATTATATATTTACTTGACATTTGACAAAGATATGATATTAATTTTTTAAATGTAATATATTTTTTTATTATTTGTATTGTTTTTATTAGTAATTTGTCGGTTCTTTGGGCTTTGGCATCGATTTATCTTAAAAAGAAAGATTTTATGATATATTACATTAATTAATAAATTAATTACTCATGAATGAATATACAAAAATGGCATCTTTGAATTAATCTTTTATCATCTAATTAACACTTTAATTACCCAATTAGTTTCATGCATGCATGGAACTAAATCATTAATGATAAGTTGGTATTACTATAGTGAATAAAAGTAATGGCAAAGTTATATCTTATTTAGAAACATTTTAATCAGCCTCTTATCTAATTAATTTTAATGTTCTATTTTATTGTATAATAATTATATTATTAGATACTATTATGATCGTGTTATTTATATGTAATTATAGATTAATACTTGACGTTTGACAAAGACATGAGATTAAATTTTTAAATGTAATATTTTTTTATTATTTATATTATTTTTTATCGGCTAGAACTTGAGGTCCCTCATTAATGTCCGGTGGGATCTAATTTTGACAATAGATTCAGTTTAAATCGGAGGTCTCATCTTATTGGTATCCTATCAGGTCTAATTTTGACAATATTAGTATTAAATTGATTGTGAACTATTCTGTTATTTTTGACAATATCATGTTTATTGTGCATTCTGACTAGAAATATTTTTTTATAAATATGTCTAAAATTTGACCCTAACTAATTTGATTTAAATGTTGTAAGTGTATTTTTTTTTCTTCCTAACATAAATGTCCGGTGAGTTTTTCTTTCTATAAATTATACACTTTTTATTTGCCGACTCTAAAAATAAGATATAGTTTATGCATAATATCAAGTGCAGATTTTAGTCATATTTGACATCACTTTCACACCAATTTTTCTAAGTTCAAACCTCTATTTTGTACTTATTTCCTTTTTTGTGAACCGTCCTTGTCACACTTAAAAGTCTACCAACTTATGCATTTGGAATCAAATAATGTTGCTTCATGCTCTTATTTCAAAATTTTGAAAAGAAAAAAAATTCACTCTTACAAAAAAAAGTATCATAGTGCATCAGCTTGCACTGGCGAATAGGATCGCCAGAAGATGGGAGAATTTTGACAGCTCATGATTGACAAAAACAAAGCAAAAACAAAGCAAAGAAAATATTTTTAGGACAAAAAGGGATGGGTGTCAAGCAAAAGGATATAAAAATGGAAAGGAAAGAAAAGGAGAGGGGGTCTTTTTGGCAATTCAGATGGGAGGAGAGCTTTAGCATGAAGAGGAAGAATGAAAAAAAACTACAAAGGAATGACAACATATATTATGGAGTTAGTCATTAGAGGATTATGGATTCAATTTTTTTGGTTCGAATGCATAAAAGTATTTGGATTCTTATTTTCACAATTGTTATCTGCTTGAAGAGTTTTTTGGTTTTAACGAAAATGGATTTTAATTGTAAATTTATTTTTTATTTATCTTTCCAATTTCACATTCGGATTTAATGATTTATATGTCTCGGAAGACATTCAAATGTTTTACGATTTTATAATTCAATTGGTCTAGTTATATGATTTTGATTTATCATTGGACGAGTTTGTCATTTTATGACTGAGAAACTTATATGTTTTTTTAAGCATAAAGCGATTAAAAGATCGAGAGATCTTCTCTTGTTCACACACAATCGGACAATAAACTCCATCATTGAATGTTGCAGGTCTGTAATGATTAGGTCGTATGTCAAGAGAGTCTCGACCTTGAGCCGATTGTTAGATTAACCTAAATGTGTTTCAAACATCTACTTCTAATCTCTGTGTTAGAGATAGCAAATGAAGATTGATCATCCAATTTCTACTGACGTTGATCCAACTCGGCGGTGAGTTGACAAGTGGTTGCAGGGGGCAGCGCCCCCCTGCCCAAAAGACGAAGGGTTCGAGGGTGGAACCCCCGAGAAAATATTTTAGAGGGGTGTATTTATAATTTTATTATTTTATGGGCAATTATTCTAACTCCATCATATATATTATTTTTTGAAGTGGTTATGTACTTTGGTGATTTTGAATAAAATATAGTGAAAACTCTCTATTACAACCGTAGATGTAAGAGATCCATCTCCGAACTACGTAAAATCTATGCATATTTTTTTGTGTGAATCTTGTGATTTTTTATTCTTGTTCTTCATTTTTTCTCAACACTCCGAAACTGGAAAGTTAGGAGATTGTACTATAGATTCTACTATTTTAAAGAAATTCATGATTCTATTGCAATTTATTAACCATGTGTAATAAATAAAATCTGAATCCAATTATTTCGAGACATGACTAACTTTGAAATCTTGTCTTGCATTGTGATTATTGGTGTTTCATTTCTAAAAAATTTCAAAATAACATAAATATTAATTAGTCAATACTTTTTTTCTCATCTCCAACATTGTTTTAGGATTAATGTGTTAGACTATTTTAGAGTGGCTTAACCTTTATAATTTTTTAGTTTTCTTATGGATTCAATATTTTATAATCGATTGACGTGCTCTTGCAGTATTGTTGATGTTTAACATTTAAAACTAATAATTTATTGTCCATCATTATTCTATGTATACACTATTACAATCCTATTTATAATGTTGATTTCAATTGAACACTACACATTGGTAATGTTCCTTAAAAAGACGAGATAAATTTATCATAAAATTATTTTCTATAATATTTTCATTTAAGAAATAGTATATATGAAGACCAAATTATTTTTATATATAAATGTATAAGTATTTTTTCATCAAAATTAATTTATTAACCGAATAAAGTTATCAAATTATCTTATGTATTAGTTTTCTTTTCGAAAAAAGAAGTGTGTTGCATGAAAATTACTAATTTTTTTTGTTAAAATGAATTATTTTAGTTCTTTTACCTCGAGACTTGATTTTTTTAAAAAAAATATTAGTATTCTGGCTCATGTGCCGCAGACTACTTAATTTCATTTTTTTATCTATTGGCCATTGCATTGTTATAATTTAGTCAACTCATTTTTTTTATTATTTCCTTTTACGTATAAGTGATTCTACATTTTTTATATTTAAATAATTAAGAAAATTGAGATGATTAATAAACATTTTTTCGAAAATTTTAAATTCGAATTCCTTTTATCAAAATTATTTTGCTATGAATATCATCCGTTTTAATTAGACGTGCGATTCGAAATGGCACAATCTAATCGGAGCAAATTTCTAAAAAATGTTATGATAATCGAAAAGAAGAAAGTTGGGACAAGTACTTTTGGTAAAATAATGATCACATATATAACATTGTAATATAAGAGTATGAGTACTTTACAAAAAATCCACGTTATACTCTTTTATCCCAAGTAAAATTATCTTAATTCATGTTATATATATTAAGAGCATATTCGATCTCGTGTATTTTTAAAATATTAAGTTAATATGTCGTAATATTTTTATAATAAATTATTATATAAATGAATCTCACAATAACTTTTTGTTATGAAAATTGACGAGAGAGAGAAAATCACACACACAGAAGATACACAGATTTACGAGGTTCACCCTTAATTAGGCTACGTCCTCGGACGGCGGCTGGAGTTCTTTCTTTGATGTGGTAAAAACAGTAGATGATACACAGAATAACCCAAACCCTAGGGAGTTTATATATGGACTCCCAATACAAAATATGAAACATAAGTCTTAAGGTTGTCTAGGTTTCGGGGGCTCCGCCCCCNTTAATTTCATTTTTTTATCTATTGGCCATTGCATTGTTATAATTTAGTCAACTCATTTTTTTTATTATTTCCTTTTACGTATAAGTGATTCTACATTTTTTATATTTAAATAATTAAGAAAATTGAGATGATTAATAAACATTTTTTCGAAAATTTTAAATTCGAATTCCTTTTATCAAAATTATTTTGCTATGAATATCATCCGTTTTAATTAGACGTGCGATTCGAAATGGCACAATCTAATCGGAGCAAATTTCTAAAAAATGTTATGATAATCGAAAAGAAGAAAGTTGGGACAAGTACTTTTGGTAAAATAATGATCACATATATAACATTGTAATATAAGAGTATGAGTACTTTACAAAAAATCCACGTTATACTCTTTTATCCCAAGTAAAATTATCTTAATTCATGTTATATATATTAAGAGCATATTCGATCTCGTGTATTTTTAAAATATTAAGTTAATATGTCGTAATATTTTTATAATAAATTATTATATAAATGAATCTCACAATAACTTTTTGTTATGAAAATTGACGAGAGAGAGAAAATCACACACACAGAAGATACACAGATTTACGAGGTTCACCCTTAATTAGGCTACGTCCTCGGACGGCGGCTGGAGTTCTTTCTTTGATGTGGTAAAAACAGTAGATGATACACAGAATAACCCAAACCCTAGGGAGTTTATATATGGACTCCCAATACAAAATATGAAACATAAGTCTTAAGGTTGTCTAGGTTTCGGGGGCTCCGCCCCCGAGCCCCTGCGGGGGATCCCCTCTAGACCCTCAGGCTCGCTGACCGGGCAGCGAGACCCCCGTAGGGACGGGCGGCTTCGCCGCCCCAAATATTCGACGACTGTGATACGTAAGGGATCATATGGGTTTCTATTGAGTTAAGATTCAAGGCATTATCAATACTTTTAGTGAATAGGAAAAACTATGTTTTCTATTAAAAAAACATTGTAACCAAATTATATGATACAAGACCCTTTTTTATAACAAATGGCTTGGCCTTGAATTAATTTCTTTTAATCCAAGAGTTAATCTTATGACCCTAATCCAGTGAGAAAAGTGCTAGTTCAGAAAAGAGAAAAAGTGCTAGTTCAGGAATAATTTACTCTCTGTATTTTTTATTCTTCTCCAATAAATGTTGAGAGACCTAAAAAAAGAGAGAGAAAAACTCTTTAATTAAAACGTGAGCAATAAAACCTTCACATTGATCTTATTCCCCAAACCAAATGACTCGTTAACTATTTTACTGTTCATGGATATATTTTTTAATTAACTACTTAGGGCTTGTTTGTTTTTTTAAATAGATTTACAAATAAATAGAATTGCTCGAAAGGTAAAAATTCTGTTTGGTTAAAATTAACTATTGCATATAACTCTTTTTACAACAGTGAAAATTGTGTTGTAAAGTCATTTACAGGTAATTGTAATTGCAGCAACAATAAAAAAATAAGAAAAGTAAAAATAAAAGAAGAAAAAATATAATATATATATATATATCGCTTAATTAATTATCTATTAATATATAATAATACTTTATTTTATTTTAACTAAACATTTTACATTAAACTTTTTAAATTCAACCAAACAACATAATTCATTTTTTCAACATTTCATTTATATCTATCCAAACTAAGGAAAAGTAACTCTCATAAATATAAATTATATCAAAATTTCTAACTACAATTATTTACATTCTGAATTTACAATTACGTCAAACCAAACTATCTCTTAAATTCAATAAGAATAAAATTATTCTTGCCTAAAGCAATACTAACTTACTCTCTATTTTTTTTTCTTTTTTTCTGCAATTAACACGATGAGATCCACAAATTGCAAAAATGATCATTCGATTAAAAAATAGAGAATAAGATCTTGCTTTAAGCATAAATTACAAAAATAAAAAAAATATTTTTTTTAATAATAAGATTTTAATCTTGATCTTATTTTCCAATTAAATGAAGAGTTCGAGTCCATTTCTAATTTCTCTCTCTCTCTCCGTGGCCCATGGGCCGCCAATAAACATTATAGAAGTCGATCATTTGTACTCGCATTCTTGTTGATGTTATATTTATGTAGCTATTTTGCTTGGATTTGGGAGTGTAACGTGTTACACGATTAATGAGCATCTGAGTATTTTAATTTGATAGAGCACGAATTTTCAATGATTTCTTTGTCAACATGTGCCCCCAAACATTTTTTTAAACACTACATTTCCTGGATTGCTTCTTGACATTTGCCTGATTATTAACTCTTGGTACTTCTGCCCACATTATAAAATTTGACTGAGCTCAAGTTGCATTATTGAGATCCAATGCATTCAATAATCTACAGCTACTCATGTAATAGCATCCACAAAAGTGCCCAAGTGTGGATTAATTTATTAAGTACAGAAAACAAGCACTCATACACCTCTGTTCATTTCCACTTGTTATTTCTTTTTTTTCTTAATTTTTGTTTACCAAATTGTTATTATCTTCCTGGCACTGCATGATGCAACTCAAGTGAACTGTGATCTCCTTATGCAGCAAATTATTGCTTTGGGTCTAGAGGAGCATATGAGAAACTAGGATAATTTAATACTTGCCTAAGCTTATGGGAGAAACCTTATAGTGTGATTGATATTTAAGGGGAAAATAAAAGTCTTGTCTATTTAAGTAGGTAACACTATTATACCTAAATTTTTAATCGTAAAATATTTGATTAACAGCGGATGTGAAAAGATTTATAAGAGACAAAAATTGATATTCACCGTAATCTAATATCTTACAGTTAGAAAGTTAGATAATATGATGTTACTTATTTAAATAGGTAATATTTTTATTAAACTTAATATTTAATTAGCTCATAACTTTGATGCTTTTTCATCAATGTTTTTGGAGGATGTGGATCCAACATATACATGCTGAAGCACAAAATTGAAGAAGAATAATGCAGTTAGGCACTTCTAAAAAGAGGAGAAATAAGTGGCTTATCTGAACTTCCCAAATTCTCTTTCTAGGTTAGTGTCTTTTCAAAGGCATTTGAGATGAGTATGGGATGAATCAGCAGACAGAGAGAAAGTATTGGAGTGCAATGACACATAATTTCATTTATGAACATAGACTGAGTGGTTTCATGACCTTCCATTCATCTCTTTCAACATCTTCCATATGAGGTTTTCTTTTAGGTTCAGATCTTTTCGTACAATGTTTACATATACTTATGGGTTCAATATAGGTGCTCCCTAATTAAGTAGGGAGCACCATGTTACCTACATCATCAACCGTAGGATATTAAATCTACGATGAATATTAGATTTTCTCTCTTCTAATTTTTTTCTCTCTCCTAAATTAAGTCATCATAGATTAAAGATCCTACGATTAAAATCGCAAATAGCATGGTGTTCCTTACTTAAGTAGGGAGCACCTCCATTTTTTTTCTATACTACTATACTTATATACAATAAAGAGTTTGCAACAGAACATATGATGAAGGATACAAACTGAAAATACAGACGCTTAACTTCAACTTTTGACGTAATTGATAATTCAAAATACAAATAATTATAAATAAAAATTATGGAGTGATTTATATTTATGAAAATTACTTTTTCTGTTGTTTGGTTTGTATTCGTAGGGGTTAGTTTGCCGCTCCTTACTTTTTTTTTTTAATTTAGAAGAGAGAGAGAAAGTAGTCATTTTAGTATTTTAATCAATAAATTAATGGTAAAAAATGAAAATTTTAGGACATGTTAAAAAATGAAATTGGGTGACCTAAATGGAAAAATGTACATAGTTGTGGACCAGTGCTGATAATTTTCCCATCAACTTGATAATGTGATAATAATAACTTTGTTTAACACTAGTACGCTACAGAAATAAACTACATATTCATTTTGACGAATACACCTTCACTTTTGTGATGAACGATAAATGCGGGACCTCCATCCAAAGATAAGGAAAACTTGCGATATAATAGTGTTCCAAAAGTGCCAAATGTGCGGTTTAAGTAGCAAAAAAGGAACAACACTTATATGTCTATGTTCATTTCCACTTGTCATGTTTTTTTTCCCAATATTTGATTATCAACTATTAGATTTATTTCAAGTTAGTAATTTTTTTTCGATCAGCGTCTATAATTCATCGATGTTTAAAATTATTAACATCTGATTAATTTAATATTCGAACGAGCACAAAGAAAATAAATTTTAATCAAAATGACGCTTCTACTAATACAATTCTATTAATTAGTTGCGCCAACTATTTGTTTGAATTAGTTGTTAATAGTCTATAAGCTTTCCAACATATATAATGCAATTCAAGTGACATGTCGTCACTGCTGAGCAAATTAATGCTTTAGGTCTAAAGCACATAAGAAATTAAGATAATTTAATAGTTGTTTGAGGTGCCATTGTCATTTTGCAACAAGGTTTTGACGACATGGATCCCTCATCAATTCGGAACCAGAAAATTGAAGATAATCCAGTTAGGCACAAGCTTTAGCTGGAATTTCAGTTCTGTTTTTTCAGGTCAGCATGATTTCAAAGGCATTTGAGATCATCAGCGGTGAGTCATAAAAAGTTCGGGCGAATGTTAATTAGTGCAACTCACACAAATTTATGTATGAAAAATATACTGAGGTTCCATTTTCATAAAAAAAAGTTTTGAAAAAGAATTTATGTAGATATATAAATTGCAGATATGGAAATAATTATTTTAAAGATATGAAATAAGATGAACCTTACATGTAAATAATTTTCATTAATTCATTTTTTTCAAAACTTAGATTACCTTTTTTATCAATAAGAAATCATGTTTCATCAATCAATTTTGAGTTATCAAACAATAGAAAATGATGATATTACTTTCAGGGGCGGACCCACATAGGCGATGGGGCCACGAGCCCTCCAACTTTTCGGTGTATTAAGTATATATATACATATATACTAGTAGTTGAAATCAATATATAAATAAAATGTTAAGAAAGTAACAAAATTATTTTGCCCCCGGCCCTCTTATCTTTCACCCTGATTACTTTTTATTTTTTTTATAAAAATTAAGCCTAAGAGGTTCTTTTTATGACAAACGTTCTGTTTTTAGCGGAGATCTACATAAAAAAAAGATAAATTAGAATAAAAATGCATTAGCAATTTAAAATAACACATCTATAATCTATATTTTATTTAATAACAAGCGGGAAAAATTCATGATATTAGTAAATAAAAGTAGGTGCAAAAATTACAGCATGCTAGTAAGAAATTACAGAAGGAAACTGATACATATACAACTTATGATTCTAATTTCTATCATCGTTTTGTTCGATTTAACAGGCTTGACTTGTTCATGTGCCATGGTCATATAAGAAGCATAAATATTTGAGAACATAGATTATACAAGTGATATCTGATAATTTTTTTTATTGTCCCATAATATTCGAGCATTCGACTAATATGTGTGCCTCGAAATCGAAACTCGAACTATCCGACTAATATGTGTCGCCCGAAATCAAACTCCGACTGTGATGAATGGATGCGAAAAAGCTACTTAGGATCTGAAACTTTATGTACTATATATAGATGTACATATTCACAAGAATTCATATAGAAAAATGTTTACTTCATTCTTACTCTTCTAACATTAGTAAATAAAAGTAGGTGCAAAAACTACAGCATGCTAGTAAGAAATTACAGAAGGAAACTGATACATATACGACTTATGATTGTAATTTCTAACATCGTTTTGTTCGATTTAACATGCTTGACTTGTTCATGTGCCATGTCCATATACGAAGCACAAATATTTGAGAACATAGATTATACAGGTGATATCTGATAATTTTTTTTATTGTCCCATAATATTCGAGCATCCGACTAATATGTGTGTCTCGAAATCGAAACTCGAACTATCCGACTAATATGTGTCGCCCCGGACTCGGACTAATGCGAAAACTCTACTTAGGATCTGAAATTTTACTGTAAAGACAGCAAAATTGAAGACCATGCTCAGTTTTCGTGCACCAAGGAACGAGAGCTTGACAAGTCCGATGGATCCCAATCCAAGCTCGAGCTGTGGATAGCCGACAGGGACATGAACACCTCCGCCATGCTCGGACGAGCTCCGGGATCAGTGGCCACGCATCGCATCGCAAGGTCGGCCATGGCGAATGCCAATTCGAACGGGTAATCGCTTCGCAGGCAAGGGTCCATGAAAGCCTTCAGCTTGCTCCTCACGTCCTCTCCGCTCATGACCGGCCCTATGGACGCCGACAGGAGCAGCTCCTTCTTCTCGTCCCCGTCCTTGGTGAACGTGGCCTCCTTGCCGGACAGCAGCTCCAGCATCACCACCCCGAGCGCGAAGACGTCCAGCTTGGGAGTGACGAGCCCGTGCTCGAGGTACTCCGGCGCCATGTACCCGTGAGTGCCCACGACGTGCCTGGTCAGCTGCGCGCCGTCGGAGTCGCCGTCGCCGGCCACGGCTCTCGCCAGGGAGAAGTTGGCGAGCTTTGCTCTGAATTCTCCGTCCAGCAGGACGTTGCTGCTCTTCAGGTTCTGATGCACGTAGGGCGGGCTTGCGTAGTTGTGGAGATAGTGAAGCGCGTCGGCGACGTCGTGACAGACCCCGACCCTCTGCTTCCAGCTGAGGCAGTCGCCGTCCTTCTTGCCGTCGCGACGGTGAAGCCAGTCGCCGAGGGAGCCCTTCTCGGCAAACTCATAAACGAGGTACGTGTTCCCCTCGTGAAAGCAGAAACCAGAGAGCCGGACGACGTTGGAGTGGTTGATCTGCTTCAGTACGTTAATCTCGCCGGAGACGTCTCCCTTCAGTCTCTTGATCGCTGCTGCGTCTCCGTAGATGGCGCCCCTGTAAACGGAGCCTTGGATGCGGTGGTCTTCGTCGAAACCTCCGGTGGCCCTCTCCAGCTCGTGGAACTCGTAGACCGTGAGGGACTCGACGGCCTTGCGGACAACGCCATGGACGGAGGACGGAGGTCCGAATCCCTTGGAAGACAACTCGGAGTACTCAGCAGGAGGAGCAGCAGAAGAAGTAGAAGTGGAAATATTTGCTGCGGCCTGGAAAGGGCGGCCTCGTGGCCCCTTCCGGCGCCTGTACCAACAAAACAGAAGAGCTCCGCCGAGCAGGGCTATGAGGCCAACTCCGACGCCGACGCCGACGAAGACCCATTTGCTGCTATTCCCGCTACTGGGGGAGGAACCCGCCGGAGGAGGAGGAGGCGGTGGTGGTGGTGGAGGGGTTGCGAGTACAAGGTCGTCCTTTGTGAGCTCGGTTTTGAGGGGAATCAGGAGGGTGGTGAAGGGGTAGATGACAGACTTCGCGGTGATGTTGTTGGCCTGNTATGAGGGCCTGGCAGGTGGTCAGGCCCTGATACGTATCGTTGGCGAGCAAGAAGTAGGTGCCAAACTCGTTTCCGAGGGTGTAGGACGCGTTGTGCTGGTAGAGGCCGCCGGCGCAGGAGCAGGTGACGGGGACGAGGACCAGGTCGTCCACAGGGATGGCGGCGGCGACGCTGCTGACGCCGTTGATGCGGGATACGTTAGCGGCGTCGGCGCCGAGGAGAGAGGCGATCTGAGCCGGGGACTGGTACAGGGGCGACTGGGAGCGGAAGGTGAGGTAGGAGGAGCAGGAGCTGCTTGCGCCGTTGCAGGAGTAGCCAAGAGTCGAGGATCCATTGGTGGCGTAGCAGTCCAGCTGCTTGTTGTCCTCGTACAGCTGCTGCGAGTAGCCGGAGGTGGCGGCGAAGACCAGGAACAGTAGCAGGAAGGAGAGCAGGCGAAGGCGCCTCGTGCAGGTCATCGTCCTCTCCGCTTGACGGCGGCGGAGCAAACGGCAGCAGGCAGCGCGCGACCTCGCCCTCGCCCTCGCCCTCGATGTGGTGGGAGAGTTGCTTGCGGACAGGGGAATGGGGGACATGGAAGTCCGCTCTTCTCAGAGGTCATCGATCAAACACGCGTGACGCGCATTGACTCTTGAGGCATTTGTTTATGTAATCTGCCAGCTTCAATTCGTAGAGCCACCCTGACAGAGTCAAAGAAGAGGACCCTCTCTCGGAATTCCACAGCGCCCTCCTCCGCCGCCGCCGGTGCGGTCGCCGCCGGCCCTCCTCTGTACAGAGACTGCGAGCCACAAAAAGGGGAAGCAGTCGCCTTCGGTTCTGGATCTCGGTGTCGGCCCTCGCCGTCACCGCCCCCAACATCCATCCTTCCCTGTACTCATATGGTGGCGGCTCTTTGTGTTGGCGGTGCAGCGGCCGCCGCCGGTCACCAAACGGAGAGGAGTACCATGTATTGGCGGTGAGCCATGTCCTCCCCTGCGCTGCGGCAAGTGTGGTAAGCTACCTACCAAGAAAAATGGCAAATTTATTCAAAAAAAACTTTTAGGCCTTTTTTTAAGGATAAAATATTTGTTCAGCGCAACTCATTTCTCATCGTATTATATATAAATAGAGTTTAATGATGTTGTCCCCTACTTAAGTAGGTGATAACTTGTCCCATTGATTTGCAGATGTTGGATTGAGCATCTACGGTTGGAGTGCTAAGAGACCGAACAAAAAAAATTCAATCTGGTTCATAAGAAAAAAAATGTCTAAAAACGGTTCGGTCGGCTGCTCTATCTCTCGTTGCTGCTCGACGACGCCGCCGCCCTGCCCGACGTTGCCGCC
>LTAE01000153.1:21792-36266 GCA_001647135.1 Pontederia paniculata | reverse complement strand
CAAGGCAGCGGCAGCGTCGGGCAGGGCGGCGACATCGTCAAGCAGCAGCGGAAGACAGAGGAGTCGGCCGAACCGTTTTTAGACATTTTTTTCTTATGAACCGGATTGAATTTTTTTGGTTCGGTCTCTTAGCATTCCAGCCGTAGATGCTCAATCCAACAATTGCAAATCAATGGGACAAGTTGTCCCCTACTTAAGTAGGGGACAAGACCATTAAACCCATATAAATATGATAGTCTAGACTTATATTTATAGGCTCACGCTAACAAATCTACTTGAATATATGAGGGAGAGTGGGCCGCTCTAACGCACACTCCTTGCCCTCTTTTTTTAATCAACGAACATAAATATAAATCACTTCGACTTAATTTTTTAAGATCCTAGTTTATATTAAAAAATTATCTTTTTTTCTAATATTTTGAGTTATATAAATATATCTTTTTTATGAATTTAAAATTTTAAAATTGTTAAATATATTTAATTTAATATTTTGTGTGCATCTCATTACTTTGATTCAGATAAGAGCGAAAATATAAAATATGATAAAATTTACGACTTCAAATTTTAAAACTGAATTTATTATTTCAAATTGATATAATACGTAATTTTACACCTGATTTAGAATTTTTAATTATTAACCAAAGCTATGTAACAGTATAAAAATTTATTAGCACCTTGAAGAAATAAATACTAATCGACGCGATATTTAAAAATGTTTTCAATATTTTATTTTATGAACCTATTCCGATTAATAAATTGCATCTTTGTAACGAAGGTAAAAAGATATCACTATTGTTTTGCTATTATGAAAAGAAAGAAGAACTATATTTGATCAAAGAAATAGAAAATATGCATGTAAAGGAGGAGTAAAAATGAAACATGTTCTTCTTTTTTTTATCAAATTGATTGTAACAAAAATCAAAAGATAGGTGGGGATCCGAGTTCGACCTCGCGTAAGACTGTCTGATAGCGCCCTCGAACTGGCTACTTGATATGGGTTAGATAAAGTAGCTCCGAGTTGGGGGACTACACCATTAATGGGGGTTGCAATGGCTCTGGCTCAAAGAAAGCTAAAGGATATTTCAGACCCCAGCCCTTTTCTTGTCGGTCCATCTTAGACTTTGTTTGAATATTTAAGTTATGATGGGTGGAGAGGGGAAGGGAAAAGAAAGATGAGAAGGCAAGATGTGAAAAGTATTATGATTTTTTTATTTTGATAAAAAGAAAAGTTATGATATGAAGATGTTATTTTTTAAAAGACTATTTTACTTTCGAAAGATAAAAAAAATAAAGAATCAATATGATTAATATGAGAGGTAAAAGCGTTCAAAATATCAATCCCTCTTAATTTCACCAAATTGATGGAATTAGTTTTGGGGGGTTTGGAGGGGTCCAAATCCTTTTTTAAAACTTCTATCCAAGCATGAGTTCAAACATGAGGTTGATTCATTGATTTCAAAGAATGGCGATATTGATCTACTCGCCGAAGAGGATGGTAATGGAGAATTCTTTTTTTTCATCTAAATTCTTCCTTTAATTTGTCAATGCTTTGATTCCAAAAATTTATCTTGAATATCAATCACATTATTGATCACAACAACACTAATTCTAAATCAGTTGCAGTACTTTGAAGCATGGCATATACTTCTTTTATGTTGTCACTATGAACATAAAAAAAATCACAAAAAATAGAGAAGATGCTAGAAGATATGATCAAGATCACTCGGATAGTCGTATTAACTCTTAAGATTAAGGTATTATATAGTAAATTAATATATAATCTATACAATAAATAATTACTTCTCAATCATAAAATACATGCATAAATAGTTGTATCAAATAAGAATCATCTTTACATGATTTCTAATAAGATCATCAAACAAAGAGAGGACATTATTTATTATTAAAGTAATATTATATAATATCTCATTGTTATTCTTATTAATTTTGGAGTTTATATAAATAAACTATAAAAAATAACTATAGAAAATAAAAATATAATTATTTGTTAGAAAGTTTGCATGATGAATATTACGATGATTTATTTAGATTTTTCAAATTTAATACTCCACTCAAACTGGCGAGTCCGAATTCAAATGTCTTAACTTATGATAAAACAAATAAAAGTGATCTCTTCTCAATACTTGTGTAAAGATATTAGCTAGTTACAATTGAGCAGGTAAATAAAACATAACAATATCCTTAATTGAATATGATGGCGAATAAAGTGACAATCGATTTTAATATGCTTTATCCATTCATGAAAGACGAGATTAACAATAATATGAAGACATGATTGATTATCACAGAAGAGACACATTGGATGAGAATGAGAAATCTTTAAGAATAATATGAGAGTTTTAATCTGCAAAAGCTCACTTGTAACAACAGCAAGAGCACAATATTCAGCTTTAGCCGATGATATGGAAATTGTATGTTGCTTCTTAGATATTCAAGAGACCAAACTCTCTCCAAAAGTCACAAAATAATCTACTGGATCGTCCAATAGTGAGACAACTAGCACAATCAAAATCACTAAAGTCAATCAAACCCAAAGAAGTAGTCTTTAAGAAAAGTTCAACTCTTGGACTAGATTTTAAATAACGTAGAAACTCGAAGAGTGGCATCCCGATGTCGTCGATGAGACTCATGCATAAATTATGAAAGTGTATGAACTGAATAACATAATTTTGGTCGAGTGATAGTCGTCCTACAAGACGACGATCCTAGATCATGAAGCAAATCATCACCATTAAGAGTCAATTGATGTCATTGTTCATGGGAAAGGTAACATATTTAGAATTTGTCATCTTTTAGTATTTCCAAAGTGTATTTTCTTCGAGATAGAAAAAATATCAAAGTTCATATAAAGCATTTCAATACTCAAGAGATATTGTAGAGAGCCTAAGTTCTTCAGATGAAAACATGAATGCAAATATTCTTTAAACATTGTGCAATATGCAAAATTATTGCCAACAAGAAAAAGATCATCAATATGTATTAATAAAGTGAAAAAATAGAGCCCCACAAAAAAGTAAACAACGAATAATCAATTGTAGATTGTTGAAATTCATAAGAAAATGAAGCATATGCAGGCTTAGATAACCAATTTCGTGAAGTTTGGCATACACCATATAGAGATTTACAAAGTCGACAAAAAATATTAGATACATCAGAAAAAAAATAAGTAGGTGACAATTTTATATAGACTTCCTCGTCAAAATTATCATGAAAAAAAATATTATGCACATCCATTTGATGAAATTCTCAATTTTGAGCAATAACAAATATAAGAAGATAACATACTACAACCAATTTGGCTATTGGAGCAAAGGTCTTGTGATAATCTGACTCTTCAATTTGAGTGAATCATTTGACAACAAGAGAAGCCTTATACCGCTTAATATTACCATTTGTGTTTCATTTGATTTTGAACACTCACTTGCATCCAATAGGGTGTTTGTCAATAGGGCAGTGACTGGAATGAAAAGTCTGAGTAGCCTCTAAAGCCTTTAATTCAACATACATGGCACCATGCCATTGAAGGTCCTATAAGGCTTTGCGATGATCTCGTGGCTTATGAGTGATGTCTAGTTTAGCAAGAAATATTTTGCAAGAAGAGTGTTTATCATAACAAATGAACTATTGCAAATGATAATGTGTACCTTTAATACTATGAATTTATGGGCGCATTACAAGAAGTCTTTTCATGACGATATGACACACATAATCTCTTAAATGTGTAAGAGGTCGCTTAAGACAATTAGATCGATGAGAATTGACAAACAGAATAACCGTGCAAGATGTATCAATGACTTTAGAATTGTCAATGGAAGTATCTAGATAATTAATTATGCCAAGAGATGCATGTGCTAAAGATTGTGATAATCAATGTTATAAGCTCTATAACATTTAAGTTTTGTGTTATGGACTGAATGCTCGTAGGTGTAGGCAACTCCCACTGAACAAAAGTAGTGTTAGTAATGGTTAGGGCTTGTAGGATCAACAAAAAAATTATTAGAGTTAGGTGTAGATGAAAAGTTATTGAGTGAAAAAAAGAAAAAATATGTTCATCAAAATGCACATCATCGTGAGACACAAAAAGTTTTAGCATAGAGTACAAGCATACCATGCTTTCTTTCCAAAATGACATCCCATTAAACACATTTTCAAAAATATGTACTGAAGGAACATGTGCATAATATAATGAATAAAAAACATGTATATGAGTATACGAAGGAGCATGACAAAAAAGAACTTCATAAGATTTTTTATTTGAGAAAAGTAAAGAATGAGTGTAATTTATCAAACAAAAAGTAGTAAGAATGCATTTTTCTAAAAAATATAAAGGAAGTGAATATTGAAAAATGTAATGTTCGTGCAACATTAAGAATATGTCACTGCTTGCATTCAACTCGGCCATTTTATTACGGAGCACAAGAGGTTTCATTAAGCACTCTATGTCGAAGAAAAAAGCTTTGTAAATCATTCAAAAAATCTAGACCATTATAACTACGAATGACATTGATTGTGTTTACAAATCGAGTTTCATTAAACACTCCATGTCGAAGAAAAAAGTCTTGTAAATCATTCAAAAAAAATCTAGACCATTATCACTACGAATGACATTGATTATGTTTTCAAATTGAGTTTTTATCATATGAAAAAAATACAATAATTCTTTTGAGATGTTTGGAGTCAGTACGTAGGAGATATGCCCAAGTACACCGATTGAAATAATCTACATGATAAAAAATGTGCTCCAAAAGAGGAACTAGTTTTGTAAGGTCCTCAAACATCACAAATGAATTAAATTAAAAGAGGATGATGATTTATTCAAATTAACAAGAAACTTAGTTCGAGCATGCTTAGCTTGACAACATAAATCACAATTTTTATTTGAAGTAGATGAAAAAGGACTATTATTAATTATAACAATAGAAGGAGAGGAATGTCCTAATTCCTAAACATGCGTGTCATAATTCTAAGGAACTTTCAACCATTACTTTATTATCCATTAAATGTGTCACAACCTTGCATAAGTAATAAACTCCTTCTCGTAATTCTCCCGATCCAATAAGAGTTTTCATAATATGATTTTGAAGAAAACAAAGGTTAAAAGAGAATGTAGCAAATCAATTAAGATCTTCACATAAATTTTAGCAATGTAAATGATGTTGCAATGAAATTTTAGAACAAGAAAAATATTATGTAAAGAGAAATGATCTCCAAGAATTGCATCTTCAAATTTTATTGCAACGATTGATTTGTCATTTGAAATTGTGACAATTAATTATTCATTTAGTGGTTGGGTATTAACAAGAACATCGACACTAACAATGAGATGGATAGAAGCACGCATGTCAAAAATTCAAAAAATATTAAAGGATATGAAAACTAAATTGTTAAATAGCATCATTAGTTTTCAATAAGGTCAATCATGACGAGACATTGGATTTGCGCTTTCGAAAAATTAGATAAAACTCTCTCAATAGTTTGACTAGATGGTGAGACTAATATCATAACAAAATTAGTAAGAAATCCTCTTTCTTTACTTGAATAACCAATCATTGATTTTCTTCCTTGTTTATGAAGGTAAATATGAGATTTTAAGATATGATTTCTGATTTATTAGCTCGTGATAATTTTTTTAAGGTCATCTCATTATGTTGTAACCTCTTCTACATAAGCTACACTAACTTGTCGATCTTTTTTTCATGAATTGATAAATTCATGCAATTAATGTTGAGTTGTGTATCTTCCATAAATCGAACTTAGGATCACTTTTATTTGAATATGATATTGATCCGTACATAAAATCCAACTTCTTTTTGAACACAGTGCATAATACATTATGTTATACCAAGTTGAGCAAGTATTCTCATTCAACAAGAATGAAATCAATTTATTTCATTAACTATCAAATGAATCAAAGAATAACAAGAAAATGATTTAATAGTATGATCCATTAATGTACATACTTTTGTCATAAGAAACAAAAGTGAAATAATAAATCAATTTAAAAAAAATAAAATCTCACTCTGATACCATGTGAAAAATAAGAAATTCACAAAAGAAATCAGAGACGAAGCTATATGATATGATCAAAATTTGATCTCATTGCTTTTCTATTTGACTTTAGAGTTTATATAAATAAACTAGAAAATAACTAAAGAAATAAAAATATAATAATTTCTTAAAAGATTTGCATGATGAATATTTTAATGATCTATTTAGATTTTTCAAATTTGATAGTTTCGACAAGGAATTGCTATTGTTCAATGTGGTTAATGCTCGTCTCATCCAAAGAATCTTCTTATCATACCCACCTTTGAACAATGTACCAAATCATTGAGGGACACGACACCTCAAAAACGCCTCTATAATGGGCAACACAACACCCCAAATTCTTGTTTTCCCTGTTGAACTCGGCCTCGTACATCTCTTTGCTCTCCATCTCATATACCTCCTTCGTGAGGTGGGTGGGGGAAGCCAATTATCTTCTCGACGAAGAGAAGAGAGGGGGCAACACCCTCTTCTCTCTCTCTCTTTATTATTTCTAGTTAATATTTTATATAGTTTTAAAAAAATTAGTGTCGCTTCACATGGATGTCACGTGACATCTTCGTCAATAACGTCTAAGCTTGTAATAACCGATTAAACAACCTTCTTTATTACAAATAATGAGTTGGGAAATCAATTTGTTACAAAACAAAAAAAAATCAAAACGCGTTTAAAGTAAAATTGAAGGACTATTCATGAAAATTTGAAATTAAATGAGAACTAAACATAATTATTCAAAGGCAATTTTAATAATTTGTAATCAAAATATAAACCATTAGCAATAATAAAGATATTATTAGGTTATATTTTTTAGTTAATTAAATTATTATTTTGAAAAAAAACAATAGTATCATTTTTTGTCGAAACAAATTATATTACTATAATCATAATTCTTATAGAAAAGTAAATAATTTAATATGACATTATACTATATTTAAAAATATTATTTTAGAATTATATTTTATTTTTTTAATTCAAGTGATTTGTATATTTTATATTTTTAAAGTAGTAAACATATTAGATAATTGTTTTAAAAAATGCCGCTGTAATCGGCTCATAATATCTTTTTAGTTAAAATTGAAGCTTTACTTAAAATTTTGCATAGTATGCTTAATTATAATTTTAAATATGAATAATTATTAGTTATACAAATTATACTTTTATATTTAAACAAAATTACCTTAATAAAGTCATAGTTATTGTAAAAAATAAAGCAATTCAGTTTGACATTATGTTATTTCTAAAATATTATTTCAATTTTTAAGATTTTTAATAAATATTATTTAAATTGATTTAGTATTTCTTATTAAAGAATTTACTTAGTTCTTCTTTATTTTTATATCATCCAAACAGTTAAAAAGTTACTTAGAACCTTACATCTAGTGGATGCAAAGTGAGAGTTGTAATATTTTACTTTTTAAATTATCATAATGAACAAAAAATTCAGCGTTTAAAAAAAATAGATTGATGTATTAAACATCTTGATATTGTCAAAATTAGGGTTAATTCTAACATAATAAATTCATTTATTAATTAAATAGATAAACTATATATATGTTAAAATTAATGTTTATAAACATATGATTTCATACATCTATTAAGTACTTGATGTTAGTCGGGATGTTGAGTACATCTTAGCCATCTAATCCGTAATCAATAATGAATGACAAAATTGTTAAGCAATTATGACTTATAAAATTCATCATTGATTATGAATTAGATAGCTAAGATGTGCTCAACATGCATACTAAGAAATAAGTTCTTAGTAGGTACATTAATCCCTTAAATATATATCATTTTGAGCGAGGGTATTGAGTAAGATGTTGCCTTATCCTTGTATAAGAAATTTGTTCCTTTTTTTAAAAAAAATATAGAAGCTTATTTTCATAATCCGAAGGGACATCCACATCCTAATGGCGATGAACAAGATACTCGCTTCTTTGTTTCTCAACTACCGATCAATCATTAAAAAAATTTAATGATTATTTAAACCATAGACAAATGTGTCAATGGATAGGATATAAAATCACGAAAAATAGAAATGATTGAAATCACTTTTTATGAATCCATTATGTGAAAGGTAGAGTATTTTAAATTTCGAACAATTTTATTTGAAAAAGAGAAAGATAAAAAATAAGGTTAATTGTAGATCCAAGTAGTGATTAGGCCCCTCTCCCCCTTCCTATTTTTTGCTGCAATGTATATATAATAGGTGGATAACATATATAAATGGCATGATCTAGATACATATCTATATAATGTGCTCCTCCTAATTGTTTAATTAAAGTAAAAAAAATATTTAAATTCACATCATGATGAACTGATAATATAATATTTTATAATATTTATTTACTTTTATTGATATTTTTTGCTTATATGTTTGGGTATCTCTATTATTTTGCTAATTGTTATATATATATATATATATATGCATTTGATGCTTTGTGGGCAGGTCGAGCGCTTCTTAGCTTTCCAATGTAAAATCAATGGTGAATTTATTGAGTCATCTTTTTTTATCAGCTTGAAGATCTATCATTAATTTTGTATTAAGTGATTAAGATATGCTCAACGTCACACACACACGCGCGACACACACAAACACACACACACACACATCAAAATAACAATCTTCTTGTTCCTTATTCATTACAATTTTTCCCAAATACAAAAGAAAATAAAAATGTCAATCATTTAATCTTTAAGAACTAAGATTGTTTGCAAGTTGATATTGTACATCAAACTATAATAAGTAATCATATATGCGGTGCAATTACATATAGAAATAAGTAACAATAAAGTAAATAATTAATAAAAGTCAAAACTCTAGAATAACAATAGTGAATTTAATCAAAAAAATATTTTTATGATTAAAGATGTCAAAATCGGTCTTTGAATGCTGGAGAAGAAGAAACAAATGAGATGACAAATATTACAAGATAAGATCAATTAAAAGAAAAAGAAAAAAATGAATTTATTAGACTTAATAATTGAAATCGGGATAATAATGTTGTCTTAGTTTAAGTTGATATGTCTCGTACATGATTTTAATTAAACTTATGGCTTGATCCAAATTTCATAATGTCATCCTAGTATTAAACCTAGTATTTTAAAACTATACGAATAAAAATGAGTATTTAAATATGATAATAATAACTGAAAATTGATTTATGAAAATATGCATTTTTTTATGAATAGATTTTAACGTTCAATTTAAAATGTGTGACCTATCATGAGGCGCAACCTTTGGGTTGAAATTGCAATTTTGATTTCTATCTAAAAAATATTAATCTCATTGGTAAAAGTTTTTTTTAAAAGTTTTAACATCATTCAATTGGAAATAGGAAAGTGTTTTCCTCTTTCTCAAATTTAAATGTTTTTTATTCTTAATGTGCAACAAGAATTTGGGTGCATCAATTTTTTGAGTCGATATCATTGTCAAGTGACTAAGATTATTTGTGCAAAATAGTTTTAGTATGCTTTAAATATTGTAAAAGAAGATTCATTAAAACTCTTTTGCATTCAAATAAATTAGGAAAAAATCGAATGAAACATAAAGGAAATTGATCTTAATTTCACACCTGAAACTATTTGCGCATTTAGATTGAAGTTGTTGTCACTCTCTCGAAATTTCACACCGATAATATCAAGTCTAATAATTTTTTCACTTGAATGCAAATCGAGTTTCAAGCATTCCTAGTGACATGTCTCAAAACCTATGTTGAATATCTTGACACTCTCCCACCTCGAAACTCTCACCTTAAACATCTAGTTTGCAGTCTCAACAAAAAGTGTTCCAACAACTTCCATACCTCAAATTGAAGTCACCTACACTATGAGTAGATCAAGTGTACTCAAAACTCAAATGTAGCATTGACAACATACACCATGAATCAACCTAAGGGAGTGTTTCTTTAAATATATATTTTCATTTTAACTCACATACAATTTGATGTTCAAATAATGCAGATTTTTTATAAAGTAATAATTTGAATTGCCCATGAGAGATGTGACATTTTGAGATTGCTATTTGGATGATAATTTAGTATATTTTTTCTTTTCACATTTATCATTTATATTTCAGTTTAATAAATGATAAAAATAAATAAAATTTGATTAATATTATAATTATTATTAATCATTATAGTTTTTTTTTATTTTTATCATTGTCATTAAATATACTATTATTTATATTGCTTATAATATCAGTATGATTAATTAATTATAATAGATTATTCATATATTATAAATAATGAATAATTTATTAATAATTATTGTAATATAACAACAATTTAGTATAAAATTGTTAATTTATTGTTATCATTTTTAGAAAATAGTATACTACTTATTTTGCATATTTATTTATTTGATATATAATTTTTACGAGTTTAAGGTATATGAATTTTGTGATTGAATATTCACGAAATTCAAATAATATTTATATAACTTTGAAAACTTAACTATTTTTTTTCAAGAATATTTTAATAAAAGATGTACATTGCTTTATATAATAAAAAAGATAATAGCGATTGTCGAAACATGTTACCTATGCGTACAAGATAAAACAATGCACATTATTAACAATTCAATAACCAAAGTAAGTAGAAAAATCATGCCAACACCATTATTTGACCAACAAAAAATGGAGAAAAAAGTTATAAAATGTTCGATCTAGAGGAAGAAGAGGCGAGGAACAAAAAAAAAGAATAAATTTGAAAGAAGATTGATCATTGACATCAAAAAGTAATTATTTTATGGATGAACATAGAATACCATTAAGAAGGAAAATACAGTGATAAGAGGGATTTGGAGGTTGAAAAGGAAAATAATAATGAGATAAAAGAAAAGGAAAGAAAAAAAAAAGAATAAGAGAGAATAATTAATATGGAAATGGAGGATTAATTGGAGAGAGGAGAACATAGAAAAAATGTAAAAAAATAAAATCAAGGAGACTCAATTATCTTAGAAAGAATATCTTCTATCATGATACTAAAGATTAATATATTTTTAAAAAAATACTATAATTGTTTTATAGTTACATTTTCTGATTAATATGCTATCATTTATGTGTTCTTTTACTTATATTGCTTTTGAAACTATTTTATAAATTTTGATTTATCTGATTGAACTAAACCAAACCAATCGTTCAAATTTCGATCCAATTATGGAAGTTATTGCTTGATGACATCTTACACAAGTGTTCATAAGCGTGACTTCTGACAAAACGCACCTTCAAGCTTCCGTTGTATACTCAATTAGGATTGTATAGGCGCCTCTTTCGTCTAGATACCATATGACCAAGCACACTATACACGCAATAGATCACATGATCAATCACTTTCTTTTTTGAGTGTTAACATTGAATTCTCCTTTCGGTAAGAATCACACAATCATGTGTAGTGTGTTATTATTTAACTTATAGAATAATTAACAAACCAATTAATATACAACTAGTATTTAGTTAACTTTGGCAAGCATATGTGAACAACATTTGGCAGCCACACCCCCAAAGCTTATCTATGCTCCTCCTCTCATTTTACTTATATGTTACACATGATAATTCTTAGATTGTCTTGTATGGGGATAATTGTGTTTTTTTTGTTCACATTAAATTCTCCTCTTTTTTCTTTTTGATAAGAAGCAACGATGGTGTGTGCTATTTAATATTTAAGTTATTAAATAGCCAATATTTGTTAACTTAAGATACAAGTTAAATATTTGATTTTAGAAAATAAATACAAAAAAGTTTTCAATGAAAATGTAGTGTTAGTTCATTATATATATATATATATATATATATATATATATATATATGCTATTTTATTTTATAACAATAAATTATAAATTAAGATATAAATCAAATAAATAGTCAAGATTTCATGATTTAGAAAAATAATAATTTGGATTCTCAATTTTAAATCTAATGATTCAAAATATGAGATACCATGTATGTAGTATTAATTAGTACTATATCTCCATTTTTTGTCATTTAATATCATGTAGTGTGATGGTACATTAATATTTCTTCTTTATTAAACTAATAATAGTAAACTCTACTTTCATTTTACTTGAATGCAACAACCACAATGAAGATAGATCTTGCATAAATGCAGTGAAGTAAAACTCGAAGAATTATATTTCACAATACAAAGTGATAAGATCAAATTATAAAAAACTTACTAAAAATTATATATATATATATATATATATATATATATATGTTTCTTATTAATATCAGCAAAAGAATTAGACTATATACAAGAAAATGATATATATTATTTAAATCCATTAATAATTTTCAATTTTTAGTATCTAAGTAATTTTGTATTTAGATAGGAGTAAAAGAATAAATTGTTCACTAACATAGCACGTAATCTCATTAATTAATTATGTTAATCAAATTTGATTTATAAAAATAGTATAAATTTAGAACTTTAATATTTTAATATGATTAAGTAATAAGAAGGACAATAAATATTTATCCTTAGTTTTTTTTATCATGTTTAAGTCCCTGCCAACAAAGAGTGAAGAAAAGGGTTGAACAATATTTAATCAAGAGGAAGAAGAGACAAGGAACAAAATAAATGAGAAAGAAGATTGATCATTGACATAAAAAAATAATTATTTGATGGATGAACATGGAATACCATTAAGAAGGAAAACATAGCGATAAGAGAGATTTGGATGTTGAAAAGGAAAATAATAATGAGATAAAAGAAAAGAAAAGAAGAGAGAATAATTAATATGGAAATTGAGGATTAATTGGAAAGGGGAGAACATAGAAAAATGTAAAGAAATAAAATCAAGGAGACTCAATTATCTTAGATAGAATATTTTTTATCATGATATTAAAGATTAATATATTTTTAAAAATACTATAATTGTTTTATATTACATTTGATGATTAATATGCTATCATTTAAGTGTTCTTTTACTTATATTATTTTTAAAATTATTTTATAAAATTTGATTTATCCAATTGAACTGAATCAATCCGGTCGTTCAATTTTCGATCCAATTATAAAAAGTTATTGCTCGATGGCATCTTACACAAGTGTTTATAAGCGTGACTTCTGACAAACTGCACCTTAAAGCTTCCATTGTATACTCAATTAGGATTGTCTAGGTGCCCCTTTCGTTTAAATACCGTATGACCAAGCACACTACACACGCATAAATCAAGCACTTTCCTTTTTGAGTGTTAACATTGAATTCTCCTTCTTTCGGTAAGAAACACACAATCATGTGTTATTATTTAGCTTATAAAATAATTAACAAACCAATTAATTATTTAGTTAACTTTGACGAGCATGTGTGAGCAACATTTGGCGGCCACACCCCCAAAGCTTATCTTTGCTCCTCTCATTTTACTTATATGTTACACATGATAATTTTTAGATTGTATTGTATGAGGTATAATTGTGTTTTTTTTTGTTCACATTAAATTATCCTTTTTTTTTCTTTTTGATAAGAAGCAAAGAATGGGGTGTGCTATTTAATATTTAAGTTATTAAATAGCCAATATTTGTTAACTTAAAATACAAGTTAAATATTTGATTTTAGAAAATAAATCCAAATAACTTTTCAATGAAAATGTAGTGTTAGTTCATTATATATATGTATATGTTATTTTATTTTTGAACAACAAATTATAAATTAAGATATAAATCGAATCAATCAAATAAATAGTCAAGGTATAGAAAAATAATAATTTGAATTCTCAATTTTAAATCTAATGATTCAAAATATGAGATACCATGTATGTAATATTAATTAGTATTATATTTCCATTTTTTGTCATTTAATATCTTGTAGTGTGATGGTACATTAATATTTCTTCTTTATTAAACTAATAATAGTAAACTCTGCTTTCATTTTACTTAAATGCAACAACCAGGATGAAGATAGATCTTACCTAAATGCAGCAAAGTAAAACTCAAAGAATTAAATTTCACAATACAAAGTGATAAGATCAAACTACAAAGTACTTACTAAAATTAATATATATCTTTTTCTTATTAATATCAGCAAAAGAATTAGGCTATATACACGAAAATGATATATATTGTTTAAATCCACTAATAATTTTCAATTATTAGTATCTAAGTAATTTTGTATTTAGATAGAAATAAAAGAATAAATTGTTCACTAACATAGAATATATGGGAAACTTTATGGAAGAAGGGAATGAATGGGATATGGAAGGAAAGAAAGATGACATTTTTTTGAGTTGGATTCGCGTAGCAGGGCACGGAATATTCTCCCCCACCCCACCTCCCCCCATCCCTCGTGGCTGCCAGTTTTCGCTCGCTCGCCCGGTGGCGTGTCGTTGGTTGGATTGCGTGGGAATGGGAACGGGTAAGTGGCCGCGGGTGAGTTTGCCCCTTCCGACGCCTTCCCCCCTCCCCCCCCCC
>LTAE01000153.1:0-21323 GCA_001647135.1 Pontederia paniculata | reverse complement strand
CTCTCTCTCTCTCTCTCTCTCTCTCTCTCTCTCTCTCTCTCTTCCTTCCCCTGCGTCCATAGCTTACAGCCTGCATAGAGTGTTAAGAAACATGTTACTTGTTGCTGTTTTTGTGTTTGATAAATTGAACGAGTAATGAAGTAAGCATATCTTTCTGATGACATGAAGCAACATAAATTGGGCACCGAAGTTGGATTGGTTGTGGCACTTTCTGAATTTGACGTTTGGGATTGGAATTATGATAGAGAATTTTGCTTCAAACTGTGTTGGGTGTGCTTGTCTAGCCGACTGATGTTTTGATAAGGATATTTGTCTTTAGCAATAATGACTAGATGATGATCGTATGGAATTCAAGTCAACAATAAATCCAACTTGTATTGGTTGCACCAAACCTCGGTGTGAGCAGTTTTATGTTAATGATTAATATCTGGAGTTATTCTGTCAATTATGACCTCTGATCATATTAATGCTGATTTCAAATACATGGGGATTGTAATAAAATGCAGGAATTATATGCTAAATTATGGTTGGCAATCCTGCTATTTTATCAGCTGTAAAATCTTGATAGATTTGCAGGGAATTAATTTATAACGCTTCTGTGCATTTGACTTATGGTCTAGACCAGAAGTCATATTTGTTCAAGCTTATTTGTTTTTGTCCTAAAATTTCCTAATCCGTGAAATGTGTTCGTAAAATGTAAGCATTGGCCATAGCGTGCTTAGACAAGTTTCATGGAAGCCCGATTTGTCGTTTACTTTGAACATGTGCTAATGGTTTATGGGTTCAATCAAATACATAGGCAGCCAACTCTGCTTTTAGAAAAGAAACCATAAACCTTATATGATTACATTTTTGTTCCTAAAGGCTTGATAGAAAAATGTTCTTCTCATGTATCTCTTTTGCAGTACTTATGAACCATTTCAGAAGTTTGTTACAGCATGCACTTATGTGACTGGATGGATTTCTGATGTATTCATATGTTAGAAGCTAGGATATTGCTTAAGAGGAGAGAGAGAATGGTTTGCCTTCATATGGAAATGATATTTTAATGTGCTTGACATCATTACTTTCCCTTTCCATAAGTATACAAGTATGAGGATTCCCATAATGAAATCCAGATGACCAAAAATTAGGCATCTTGGTAGAATATATTTCGCATGTCCTTTTATGCTCACTGTTTTCGTTTATGCTAGGCATGAATAACATGTTACACTTTTATTGTGCGCATGGGACATAAGGCGCAGCATGGTACTACATGTTTTCTGTGCTGAGCATTTTATAATAAAATTCAGCATGTTAATGAAAACACTTTCTCATTTCATAACAATTTATTTTGGCAAGAATTGTCTGTCATCAGAAATATTATTTGATTTTTTAATACTGTGAACTTTATATTTCACAGTGGATTGAATAAAAGAAGGATGCATTTGTAAAAACACGAGGATGTGAAGAAGATTCAAAGTTATTCTCCTCCAAAAAGTTTTATTTAGTTTTCAAGCAACATGAAGATTTGTCATCTGGAGCATGTAGGATGAAAAATTCCAATTCTAAATCCTGATATCAAAACATTGCTGGAAACTAAATTTATTTGACAAAATTGAAAAATGATGTGCAACATGCAATTATTTCCCTTAAATAATATGCAATTATTTTTATTATATCTTTTTCACAAAATTTAATTTGACTGACAAGTAATTATATGATTAATTGACATAATTCATTTGGGAAAAAAATAATCGTATCTTTTTGGTGGGAAAATATTTGAATTTGTTTCATTACTCATTTGCTATTTGTTCACTTGCAACACTCAAACTGAATGGGTAGTACAATATGATAATGCTTGATGGAAGAGATTATCTCTAGTTTATGACTAAAGTCAAGTTAATTGCATTTATGAACTCGTTGAAAGAGCCACCACTTTGGTTTTTCAAACACCTTGCACAAGTGTCCGATCCTCCATTGTCTATCCGTTTACTTTTCAGAGTCCTGCAATCTTCTTATCAGAATGATTCCTTGAGCATATATTTTTTAATGTTCTTGTTATTTGCAAAAGTCCATTAGTTCCTCTAAGGTGATCACAATTTTATAGGCTGGCTCATTGCATGTCCATGGTGTTGCTATACCTACTATTGATGGGATCAGGAATGTCCTCAATCATATTGGAGCACAAAAGAATGGAAAGCAGAAACAAGTGCTCTGGTACAACCTGCGAGAAGAACCTGTAAGATTGTCTATCTGCTTCAATGTGGATATTGTAAAGAACGTGGATGCCAAATCCTATACTTAATAGTTAACATAATGTATTACTGTTGATACAGGTTATTTACATCAATCATCGCCCTTTTGTTTTACGAGATGTTGAGAGGCCCTTCTCCAATCTTGAGTACACGGTTTGTAGAAATTATCCTCCATCAAAATAATTCATTACTATTGTCATTCCTTACACCCATTAAAAAAATAGTCATTGTCTTACATATTTATGCAATTGTGCAAAGACCATTTTCTTTTTGTCCTTTCTTTGGTTACTCTTGTTTGTCCTTTTTTAAGTCTTAGGGTTCAAGTACATCCAGATCTGTTGGAATTAGGGATAAATTGATTCTTAAACGACTGTTATTATTGCCCCTCAAATAGTCAGATCAATGCAAAATAGGATGAGTTATGTTCAGTACTTCAGTCTGCAAATATTTCTCTTATTCCTTGTTTTGAATAGTATTCTTCACTTAAAATCTGAAAGTTTTTTTTTCATTTGGTTAGAGTTTGCTTTTAACATCTCAAGATAGTGTTTTAAAAAAGGGAAAAAATAAACATCTCAAGATCAAGTGATTTCATGTATGCAGGGAATCAACAGAGCTAGAGTTGAGCAAATGGAATTTCGTCTAAAAGAAGACATTTTGTTGGAAGCTGCATTGTATGTATATAATTACAACCATCCCAACCAGTTTATCTAAGTTCTTTTGCTGGTCTTTCTTATTGCAACTCTCAATTGGTAGGTATGGAAATAAAATCCTTGTGACTGATGAAATGCCAGATGGACAGATGATAGACCAGTGGGAACCAGTCATACATGACTCTATTAAAACACCTTTGGAGGTAGGTTGTCTATCATTTGGGAAACCTTGAATGAAAAACAAATTTGGTTTGTGATTTGGATAACCATACTGAACTAAGAAACAAAAATTAGAACCCTAAAACGACCCCTACACACTAAATGTGAAGGTCCTGAGCTAAAGTCTTCTTAGAATGAGGCCTATAGTTGGGATTAGTATTTGATTGTAAATTGACTTGCAATTTGATTGGCATTGAGCTACAGTGGAGTTAGTCCCAGATCGATTGCTTTCAAAACTTCAAATTGACTGAATCAAACTGAATTGAATTTCTTTTGGTTTTACTGGTGCCTAAAAGAGGCAAACAAAGATGTTTCAGTTTGTCCGATTATTTTGCGTAACTAAATTCTGGAGGAAAATGAAATATGGGAAAGTAGTTTACTTTCCTATTCTTTGATAGTTTTTAAGAATAAATGATGAAATATAACTTAATTATGCGAAGAGAGTGTGAAGCAGGAAATGTTTTGTCGTTTTCAATGGGGGAAATTTTTTTCCCCGTACTTCTTTAAACTTCAGTTAAGCAGAATTCGTTCTCCGTTGATTGAAAAATTTCTTGTTACAAAATGTAGGAAAGTGAGGGAAAATTTCCTTGAAACAACGAATCTTAGTTTTGGTTCATTTTGATCGGACTGGTCGAATGCACAGCCAAATTCGGAGGTTGATGTCGACTATTTTGATGTAAAATAAGATGCAGAAGGAAATTTTTTTTCTTGATTTCTATTTTTCTTTTGAACCGTAGGTTTATGAAGAACTACAAGTAGAAGGTTATTTGGTTCACTATGAGCGTGTTCCAATTACGGATGAAAAATCTCCGAAGGAAGGGGACTTCGACAATTTGGTTAGTATGTCTTTACTGTGGAAACTATGTTTTTTCATGTTATAAAATTGATGGTTTTTCGTAAATAAGTTGCTTTTGTGATGCCGTGCAAAGTCGGTTTATCTCAAATATGAAAACAGAACAATTTTGGAAAATTGTAATTGCAAGAATGCATCACCATTAATCTGTATATGATGAGGAAAGGAAAATTTAAGTTTATTATGTGAATGTTCTCTACAAAATACTAATGAGTGGAAGTTTCTAATCAAGAGTCTTTTTCTTGAGATCATGCAATTTTCTATCTATTTATGGTTTATCCATATTTCATTAAAGAACTATTTAAGCTTTATCTATATAATAACTATCTATCTTGCAATGCGATTATTGTACCAATAACTGGTGATCGTATACTTCAGAGCTATTTAGATAATTTGCTGGGTCACTTGTTCATATGTTCATACTCTTCTGTGATTGATTTTGCTTCACTAGCTGGTTGTCGAGACATAATCTACAGTCCAAGACTGAAATTTAAGCTGAAAAACTGACTGCAAATTTTGCCTTCCTTTGATAAGTTCCATGTGCCAACTTATGAAGAAAACTAATAGGGACTGGATGATAGCAGTTCACATCTAGTCAATTCAAGGCTTTAATGCAGAATAAAATCAATAATATAAATATATAGCATTGCACTTAGGCTTCATCATAAGGAATGCAGATTCTCTTTCTCTCTCCCTCTCTCTCTCTCTCTCTCTCTCCCCTTCCCTTTCAAAAACAAAATTCCTAGGATGTCTTTACCTGCCCTTTTAATTTATTGTTTGTAAACTGAATGCAACCTCTATTTTTTCTGTAATAGAGAATGTTTAAGGCACATGAACTGTTGTGTGATAGGATCAACAGGAAACATTTACTATCCCATATTGTCCTTACCCAAATCATTTAGACATGCCTTTTTAAGTATGCAATGACTTGCACGAGTTAGAGACTGCTCCCTTGCTAGATGCATCTAACTGCTATTTGCTTGTTGCAGGTAGAGGGAATATCTAAAGTTAATCTGGATACTGAAATAATCTTTAACTGCCAGATGGGTCGTGGACGAACAACAACTGGCATGGTCATAGCTACACTTGTTTATCTCAACCGAATAGGGCACTCAGGTAACCTTACAATTTGGGATTTTGTAGTCCTATGGTGCGTTACTTCAGGAATTCCTGGCCTTATGTGATTTATGTGAATGACATATGAATTCTGTCTCTTTAGAAACATCTTTTTTGAGAAATTCTTTAGAAACATCTTAAAAAACTGTAGACATACATTCTAGAAAAGTTCACAGTATTTCTTGTTTTTCTAATATACGTGACAAACCACTGTTTGATTTGGTAACTTGGGAATGATTTGATCATGAAATCTAATTTCGTAAAGTACTTGCTAATGATTTTTTTGTACATGACAAAGTAGGTATTCCAAGGACAAATTCAGTTGGAAAAGTTTTCGATGTTGGAACTAACATCAGTGACATTATCCCGACCTCTGATGAAGCGATCCGCAGAGGTGAATATGTGGTGATTAGAAGCTTAATTCGTGTTTTAGAGGTAAAAGGTCTGCAGAGGACGTTTCATGGCTACTCATGATGTACTGTGTCAACAGTTCACAATCTTTTATGTGTTTCTGTAGGGTGGAGTAGAAGGAAAGAAGCAAGTGGACAAAGTCATTGATAAATGTGACACTATGCAGGTGCTGCTTAAGCTGTTTAGCGTTAAGTCATATGTAGTTAAGATCCAAGTATTTTTTTGATAAATGTATAAATACTTATGAGAATTTCCGCATTTTATGTAACAGAATTTGAGAGAAGCCATTGCTACATATCGCAATAGTATTCTTCGCCAAGCAGATGAAATGAAGAGGGAGGCATCACTTTCCTTCTTTGTTGAATATTTGGAACGCTATTATTTCCTTATCTGCTTTGCTGTCTATGTCCACACTGAAAGAGCTGCATTTCTTTCTATTTCGTCCAATCGAATAAGTTTTTCTGATTGGATGAGAGCAAGGCCTGAACTTTACAGCATCCTTCGCAGGTGAGCTTGTGGAAACTTTTGACAGAATGCATGCAATGTGACAATCTTGAAAGGGAATGGCTCTTAATGTCACAATCTTCTAGTTAGTTTGAATAGTTATCAAAGATCATTAAATGTTTGACTTGATAGAATACTCTGTCCAGGTTCTGCTAGGAATTTAAGACTAACATTGTGCAAATAATGACCTTTCTAGTTTCAGGAATGCTTTGACAGTGAAGGGAGAAGTTTTGAATCTGTTTTGTCCTTAATAAAATGTATCACGATATACTATTGAAAAATGAAATGAGTTACGATTTACGATACAAGCATATAGGACTAACACTTCTTCCTTTCTTTCAGCATGTTCTTTTTCTTGGGTTTTTGTTTTTGCTGGACTTTAAGTGATAATATTTGTTTGTGTTGATCAATACTTTTACTTTTGTCTAGGTTGCTAAGGAGAGATCCAATGGGTGCACTAGGATATTCAAGCTTGAAACATTCTTTAAAGGACATTGTTGAATCTGTTGATGGTCGCCCATGTGAGATGGGCGTAGTTGCTGCTATGAGGAATGGAGAAGTACTTGGAAGTCAGACAGTCTTGAAAAGTGATCACTGTCCTGGTTGTCAGAATGTTAATTTGCTAGAAAGAGTGGAGGGTGCACCTAATTTCCGAGAAGTTCTTGGATTTCCTGTTTATGGTGTTGCAAACCCAACTGTTGATGGTATCAGGGCTGTTATACAGAAAATAAGTGGCAATAAAGGAGGACGCCCAGTTTTATGGCATAATATGAGAGAAGAGCCAGTTATCTATATAAATGGAAAACCTTTTGTATTGCGTGAAGTAGAAAGGCCATATAAAAACATGTTAGAATATTCGGTAATTCCTTTTGAGATAGTTGCATTTATAACTAATGCATATTTTTTTGGACGGTATAACTTAATTCATATTATATTGTGCATTTCATTTATCTTTTAGGAAGTCTCTATAATTATTACTAATATAATTCTTGAGACTTCCTGAAAGTTTCTCACAGTAAACATAGACTCCTGTTTTACTTAATAGACTATGTATATCAGATCTTCTGATTGTTTTCAGTTAAGAACATATTTCTTACTGTTGATCATCATGCTTGTCCTGTCAGGGAATTGATCGGGAGAGAGTAGAAAGAATGGAAGCACGACTGAAAGAAGATATTCTACGTGAAGCAGCATGCTATGGAGGTGCCATTATGGTCATCCATGAGACAGAAGATGGTCAAATATTTGATGCATGGGAACAGATAGAAGCTGATGCCATTCAAACTCCAGTAGAAGTTTACAGACTTTTAGAAGCTGAAGGGCTTCCCATTAAATATGCACGTGTTCCAATTACTGATGGCAAAGCTCCTAAAAGCTCAGATTTTGATACAATAGCATCCAATATTGCTTCTTCTTCCAAGGACACAGCTTTTGTTTTCAATTGCCAGGTACAAGCTTCTTATGGCATATTGTATTTATCAAAATGCAGAATATGATTAGTTGGTCATCTGAGCCAAATGGAACTCCACTTAATTTTAGTCATGTTGTCACAGATGGGTCGAGGAAGGACAACTACCGGTACTGTGATTGCATGTCTTGTGAAGCTTCGAGTTGATTTTGGGAGACCTATTAGAATACAGAGGGTAGATAGCTATCATGAAGCGGTGCACATTGGCTACTCAAGTGGTGAAGAATTTATAGGCGATCAAGGTCCACAGAAGTCAAAGTTAAGAGAAGCTGAATATGAGAAAGAACTACCTCGTGCTTTTCAGATAAATGACATCCTTCTTCTCAGGAAGATAACTAGATTATTTGAAAATGGTATTGAGTGTAGAGAAGTTTTAGATGCTATTATTGACAGATGCTCAGCGTTGCAGAACATTAGACAAGCAGTCCTGCAGTACAGGAAAGTAATCAACCAGCAACATGTTGAACCAAGGGTACGGAGGGTTGCACTAAATCGTGGTGCTGAATACTTGGAGCGTTACTTTAAATTAATTGCTTTCGCAGCATACCTTGGAAGTGAAGCATTTGATGGATTTTGTGGGCAAGGAGAAACTAAAGTTTCTTTCAAAAGTTGGCTGCACAGAAGGCCAGAGATCCAGACTATGAAATGGAGCATAAGGCTACGCCCAGGGCGTTTTTTCACTGTGACTGTAAAGTTCCCTTGCTGAAATTTTATTGCTGAACTTTCTAAGGTTTTCTAAGATTTTGTACTTCCTGTTTTTCTTGTGTTAGGAACTGAAAATTTTGTTGTCACCAGGAGGAACCTAAAACAATATATGACTCTCAGAATGGAGACATGATGGAAGCAATAGTCAAATCTCGTAATGGGTCTGTGTTGGGGAAAGGTTCCATTCTGAAAATGTACTTCTTTCCTGGGCAGAAAACCTCTAGTGGCATGCAGTTGGATGGTGAACCTCAAATTTACAAGGTTAACTCTTTTTTTTCAAAGCTGATGTCACTTGCATGTGAAGAATAGACAATTATTTTTTTCTCTAGAATAGATTTTATCTAACAGGCTGTTTTCAGGTGGACGGTTATCCTGTTTATAGTATGGCAACTCCAACTATTCTTGGTGCTAAGTCAGTACTATCCTATCTAGGTGCCAAAAATGCAGCTCCCAGGGATATCACTGAGAAAACTATAATAACTGATCTGAGAGAGGAGGCTGTTGTTTATGTGAAGGGCATACCCTTTGTTCTTAGAGAGTTAGATCAACCTGTTGATACACTTAAACATGTTGGAATAACTGGGCCATTGGTGAGTACTTTCTGGTAACACAATGCCAATTCATACTGTCGTGCTCAAAGTAGCCATCTCCATATATGCAGGTTGAACACATGGAAGCAAGAATGAAGGAGGATATATATGCTGAGGTATCTCAATGTGGTGGTCAAATGCTTTTGCATAGAGAAGAGTATGACCCAGCAGCAAATGAGACTAGCGTGATTGGTTATTGGGAACAAATTGCATTAAATGACGTAAAGACACCAGCTGAAGTATTTTCAGCCTTACAGGAAGAAGGATACAACATTTTATACAGAAGGATACCGCTTACAAGAGAAAGAGAAGCATTAGCTGTAGATGTGGATGCAATACAATACTGTCGAGATGAGTGCGTGTCAGTTAAAGAAATTCAAGATTTTGATCTTAATTTTGTGGATAGTAAATAACTAAACTGTTCTCTGCAGATCCGCCAGGCATTATCTTTTTGTCTCGCACACAGGATTTGGAGGGGTTGCTTATGCAATGGCTATTACATGCCTTGGACTTAATGCCGATGTAAAGTTCATAGCAGGGAAAGCAAAGGATACACATTCTATGTCAGAACGCGCTGAAAGTATACCCCACAAGCTTTCCCTTGAAGATGGCCTTAAATTGGGCGACTATCGTGACATTCTAAGTCTTACTAGAGTATTGGCGTATGGACCCAAGAGCAAACAAGAAGTTGACCTTGTCATAGAAAGGTATACTTCCTGAAAAGAGCCTTGGCAAGTGTTTCTTGTGTTGTGTCTTTCTCCATAATTTGAATATGACACATTACTATCTCAAAAATTATCAAAAAGAATTCTTAACTCTTATAGTTCTTATATATGTGTATATGTAAAGCCCTAATTCTTGATAACATAGGCTGGATTATTCTAATAATTATCCTAGAAACACATATAAATTTCAGTAGTAGTTTCTACTTAATTTTGTTATATCTTCAGTTTATATAAACCCATCAACAGCTTGTTTATGTTTCTTTCCCACATAATTTGCAGCTGTACATGCATGTTTTTCTTTGTGTACGATGGGTCGACATGCATTTGTTAGGGACAATGAGTTTGGAACTTATCTGTATCACTACTCAGCTAGCTATATTAAAAGAGGACAATATCCATCAGAAACTTGATATTCATCGTCATATTATTTTGGTCGAGTAGAAGCTGAACTTGGGATTTGTTATACAGTTATAATCCTATGGGCCATTTCATAAATATTGATTAGTATATTTTGTATTGTTTCCTTTTCTTTTTGATGCTCAAATGAAGAATTTGTTTTCTTATGGATGTGTAATATTTCGTTCCTCTACCACCAGCATTTGTTTCGTTAACAACTCAGAATATAAGGTGACATTATTATCTACTGCAATGGGCTGTGTTTCTTTTCATAGCTAAATGGGGCTTGGTTTGCAGCATTAACAGCTGTGGTGGCCTGGCTCTCTTAAGTACAATAGGCCCTTAACTGTCCTCGTGTTTTCTCTGATGTTCCATCTTCCTTACATATCTAGGCATTTAATCAGACCAGAAATTTGTACTGTTTGCACTTTGAGAATTTCTCTAATTGTAGCTTTTTTTTTTTTGGGTTACTAAATCGAGGGTTTATTTTGACTGTGAAAGGTGTGCTGGTGCTGGACATTTGCGAGATGATATTTTACAGTATCGGAAGCTACTTGAGAAATGTCCAAGTGATGATGATGAGGCTCGGACCTACCTCATGGACATGGGCATTAAAGCTTTAAGGTTAGTATGTCTGCGATTCTGCTGTCCCCTCTCTTTTTGGTTTTGTTCATCTATATATTTTTTGCCTAATATAAATGCTAAAAGGCCTTGTCAACTTTGTGTTCAACATTTTTGCCCAATTTCATTTGAGATTTTGTTTTCTTTTGAAGTTAACTAATTATCAGGTGTTGCTGGAACTTTCTGGGTGGATTCTGTATTACTTAAATTCCGAAGGTTAAACCTTTTTATCCAAATATTTATGTCCCTTAATATGCTGGAAAGCCTATAAGGGATGTCTAGCATTGCAACTTGCTCTGATCATTTAACCGCAAGGAACATTCAGTTATCTTAAAGCTTTTCCATCTTTATTGAACCTTAGACTTAACAAACTCATGAAGTTTGCCGGGTTTCTAGCATCTAGATCTACACAATATCATTTTGGGATCCTAATATTTTCTCTTTCTCCTAATTTTGCAGGCGATATTTCTTTCTTATCATCTTCAGGTCCTATTTATACTGCACTTCTCCAACTGAAACAAGATTCGCCTCATGGGTGGAAGCCAGACCTGAACTTGGTCACCTTTGTGACAACCTGAGGATAGACAAGTAAGCAATGTACTTGTTCCTCGTGGAATCTCGAGTCAAGATATACTGTGTAAGTTTTCAGGAAAAAGAAAAAAAAAAGCAAAAGAAAGCCAAACAGCTATGGGTAAACAAATGAATACATATAGAGTGGGGATTTTGTTTGTTGAACTAGAATGACAACTTAAGAGCCCATTGTCCCCGCAAAGTGTATAGAAACTCACCCATGACAACTTCTTAAGTTTCAGTTTTACATCTTACTGTTGTGTATCCATAATTTTGATTTTTTTTTGTGATTAGTAGTGATATCCTACAATCACCTCTCTCTTAACAGTATGCAATAAAATGTCTTCATCCTTCCTGAATTATAATGACTGCTCTCTGGTTTCCTTCCATTGTTGGTCAGTATGTTGTGCGTAGTTTCTGTAAAGCTGCTCGTTTGTTTGAAAGGAAGTGCATGATGCATTATCATCCTTGAATTTGACATTATCTCACTTAAATGATCCTTAGAAGGTTGGCAAAATTCCTTGTATTTCTTTTTTGCTATGTTCTTTCCTGACATTTTGAAATGTAATTAAAGGTTTCATTATATCTTTTTACTCAATTCATTGTACTCGATACAATTTCCATCAATTTAGTTCGACTGTAATTAGATTTCATCTCAAACTAGAGATTTGAAAAATCTCCAGAAGAAAATACAGCCGTATGCTGATGTTTTCTTCAAAAAAGTATTTTGGGGTGATTTTTAAGTTAGAAAATCATATGAAAAGAAAATGTGAGACAAATTTTCTAATGAAAAAAATCCATCTGACCCGCATCACATTCACAGTACGGAAAATGCTCTCACGAAATTTCGAGTGAAGGTTGATTTCTACCTCCTCTTCATTTCGAGATTTAATTCATTATTCAATATCCCCCTATTTCATACATCAGATTCCAGTCAAATAAAATAAAACAAGTCTCGTGTGTCTTGTGCAAGTTCTAGGCAGCGTTTGAATTGGAATCAGGTAGAACTCGGGTCTAATTTCAAATGATAAGACGTTTGGCAAAATTTGAAATAAAACCTTCTTTCTTTTTTATGACATGATAGTTTTCTTAATTTTTTAATTTATTTCTCTCTTTTATTTAAAACTTGTTTTCCTTTTTTATTTTCTCTCTCCTAGGTTATGCTGTCTTTTATATATTTCATCTTTTAATTTATATTTCAACATCAACATTTAATTTAATTATTAACATCTAATTTTAAATTCTAGAATCTTAATTTTATGCCAATTTAATAATATACTTATAAAATAATTTTTTATTTATATTTGACAAAATATTTAATTATAGTATATATAAAATTAAATATATTGATTATTAAGATTTTCTAAAATAACTTTTTTTATGTTAAAATGATTTATGCCATTTTTATTTATATTTAATTTATTTATTTTAAAAATAATTTATCTTTTACTTCTCATCCAAACATTCGTCAACCTTAATATTTTTAATTCATCCAAACACGATTAGAATTAATTTATCAAATTAATTATTCATTTAAAATCTAAAGGAAATCAGGTTCCTATTTTCAAACTAGATCCTATTTCTTCTCTCTATGATGAATCACAAACATTTATCAAAATTTTCTGCCAAGACCGAATCCTATTATAACTGGCTGCATTAAGTCAAATCAGAAGTCATTTTATATATGAAGGGTAAAAATCAGAAGTGAAATTATTCTTGACAATGCTTCTTATACGATGAGAAACAAAAGAGGTTCCATGTGAATGGATTGCAAAATTTATGACGAGCACTTTTTGCTCTCAACCTATTGCTACATCAGTCATTCAGTTTGTCTTGTGTTGAGCCCATAGAACTGTGACAGATAATCCAAAGCTTCAGAGTTTTCATTGCATACCTTCCACAGGGATGCCACTTCCCCTCTTGCAACTGTGCCCCATCTCTCACAGTCATCAAGAAACTCAAGAAACTTTGTGTAGAAAGAATCATAATTCATGAGTAAGAAAGGGACTGGATGTTTTGATCCTATCCGAGCTAACTGGATTAGTGCAAGAATCTCAAACACTTCATCGAAGGTCCCAATTCCACCAGGCAATGCTACAACAGCCGTCATGTCAGATTGATTGTTCCTTACTGCAGCATCAACCAATCCATGCTTCCTTGCTGAGAAAAACCTGAGAGATTATGCAATGCAAAGGTGAAATTTTTTGGCCTTAAATTTAGTACTTCTCATTACACCCCCCCAAAAAAAAGGTACCTGCAAGTTAGATAAGTATGTGGAGGAAGATAGGGATGGAAGCTTGAGGCACTCCATTCACCTGATTCCTTTGATATCTTGAATCCACCAACTGGTTTCTTTGCTTCAAGTGCACCTCTAACGGCAGCATCCATGAGACCAGGACCAACTCCGCTCCATGTGGTGCAATCTAAATGCATAGCAATCTGTAACATGATTTCATGAATTACTACACAGCACATTATATAGCATGAGATGGCTATACTTACATCTAAAGAGAAATATAGTATAACTAGAACATGGCAAATGATTAAGTTTCATACTGCACAATCAGCAATAAAGAATAGTTGCAGCAATACAGTGTTGGCGTAAAATGAAAATTTGTATGTGCTAGCTTTGTAGTCTCCTAAAGCAAGCTTTAATATGGTTCAAAAATCAACCAGAAGGCAATCTTTTGTTTCTGTCCTTTTCCTTTTGTTCGGTGTATTTTAGGTAGCAAAACTAGCAATGTATTGAAGGCTTCTGTTTCTGGTGCGCCTTCAATCAACCTAACCTTCTTTCACCATGTGAAGATATTCACTCATACTCACTCTTTAACATATTGATATACTACAATCTACTGTTAGCAAGGACACAGAACATAGCGGATTCGAATGACACTCTTGTTTTAGTGTCAGATATGCATGCCAACCAGTCAATACAAACTCGTTAAGATAGGATCCTTGTATGTGAAAAGTTAGTTTCACATTGCTTTTCTCTATATGATGGCAACCATGCAAATGAGTCCATATGCATATGTATAGAACTAAATTTTCTACCATGTGTTTTGACCTTTGATGAGAATGACAGGCAAACAGTTACTATTGATGAATGTGTAAAGCTATAATAACAATCTCCTTTCAGAGAGGCATAGTCCTCCAGTTCTACATTGCAAAGTCATCATTTCATTTTATTCAGATAAAAAAGCCAACACAATAGGATGCACAATGAGATATGTAGAATATCCTAATTAGACACAATCAATTCGCTCATAAAATTAATGTCAGAATTTCATTCTTAAGAGTCTCTAACATGAAAGAATAAATGCGGTGCACGACTGTGGTAACATCAGGGTTGCACAAATCTAGCAACAAGAATCACAATATTACATCACCAGAAAGAAAATTCATACCAATACTAATCATCTATGGTACTTGAGGCTTCTTCAACAGCTTTTAGTGGAAGTAGCCAAATTAACATTAGTACATGATCATTCTATGACAGAAGAAACAGTAAACACTAACCTCCCTTGCTAAGTGCATTGTTTGCTCATAGTGCGGATGGTGCGCTTGTATTCTCGATGAACCAAGATACACAACTCCTCTACCGAGCTTGTGCACAAGTTCATAACATTTCTGTATCTCTTGCTTCACCTTCACGAATTAGAAGCACAGGCAGCATAAGGTTATGCCAACCAAAATATAAAATAGACATGTATTGGAAGGAATATAGTAACGATGATATGTAGAACTTGATGAAAGCAAACAGAACTGCTTAATTGATGTTAAGAATATAAATACAAAGACGCTTAAACTTTTAGAATTGTTCGGAGCACATCTAATTTAACATAATATCAGAGTCCGAGGTTATGAGGTCAAATCTCATCGTTGCTCTATTAAAATATCATTCCTTAAATAAGCTTAGAATTATTGGTAGAATATCTAATTTAACAATGATGGAAAATTAATGTACAGAAAAGAATGGAAACAAAAAGAGGAAAAGAGTGAAGTCGTCCAAGATACCAATCTGTCATTTGATCCAAGAACTTGGTCTGGCTACAAGAATCATAAAAGTTAATTGGATCTTGGCAAAATTAGGGACGTGAACTGCCTGTAAAAATTGAATCTTTCGTATCTTGAAACCTTGTGGATGAACCATAAGTTTTCTTCCAAAGTTGGAACCTTTTTGGCTATCAATAGGAAGACGAGGAGGCGTGAGAAGGGGAAAGGAGGGAAATTGATGGATTACCTCCGCCGGACTGGTTCTTTCGATAAGCAACTCCTCGTCTTCCACCTCCTCCAGCTTCTGATGGCGTTGTTCATCGGGCTGCAGCGCGGATGAAATGCACAACCTGCCCTGCCGTCGCCGTCGCGGTGGCCTGCAGCTGCAAGAGTTGGAACTCCTCTCCGCTGCCACAACTAGCACCACTCCTCTTCCGGTAGCCCAGTGAGCACCTCGTCCGGCTGCTGCTGCTGCTGATGCGCCTGTCTTCGGGTGATGCGCTCGCAGTCGAGCAGAGTCTGCCGGCAGCAATCGACATGGTGGGACGAGGACGTGACCCAGCAGCGCTTTGGAGAAGCCCATCGATCGATCGAGATCGATCGATCGATCGAGAGAGAGAGAGAGAGAGAGAGAGAGAGAGAGAGAGTCTCTCTCTCTCTCTCTCTCTCTCTCTCTCTCTCTCTCTCTCTCTCTCTCTCGGTTCGAATCAACTTTCTCTATCCTTACTTTATTGGCTCCAAATATATTCCTTTATTTTTATATTTTTATGTTTTATAATAAAAAAATTGACTAGTAGAACAGTTATACAGATGGAGTCTTTTTTATAAAAAAAAATCCAATTGGATCTATCATAAAAAATGGTTTTTAATATTTGTAAAAACATAGATGTTTTTTAATGTGAAAGGATGAAGGAGCCGCCGAACTTAATCGATAATATAAGAAAGTAATTTTTATATTCTAATTTTTTAATATATATTAACACATTCTCATCTTGTCAAATTATAAAATAAAATATTAATATATTATGATAAAATTAAAATACTGAAAATATAGAAGTTTAAAAAATCATCCTATGATATTTTCATATAAAAGATTGTCCACCTCAAACGCTTTTACCCCTAGTCATGGGCGAAGTTAGACGAGTTTTTTAGGAGCCACATATTTTAAATTAATATTATAACAAATATAACATAAAAAATACTTCAAATAATTATGATATTTATTTTAATAAATAATTTCGCTAAAATTTTATTTTTTTGAAATCTATTGAGAATGACATAGTTAGTGACAGTAAAAAAATATCTTTTTCAATGTATATTATTAAATAATGATTCATTCATTAGTCACATATTCAATTGCACAATTTATTCTTCACAATATTCATTATAGAAACACCTTTGATTTATTTTAAGAAAAATATTTTGATGGTTTCTTCAATGTAAATTGCGACTAATTATATAGATAAAATTAATTATACAATTACATTCATATATTAACTTTATTTGGACATAATATCAGCATAAATAACCTAAGGCATCGCCTTCAATATCATAATAGATGACCAAAGATCCAATCTTTTACATGTGACCAATACAAATACTAAAATAATTTTAAACTTTTAAGGGATGTCAGTGCACCCCCTTGGTCCCCTTTTCCTCTGCGTTTGCCCCTAGTATAAGATATAAAACATTATTTATATTCAATAAGTTCTATGATCATTTATTAATTTAATAATATATTTGATCATGATCATCTAATTAGTCTTTTTGATCATAAAGAAACTTTTCACTATTGGTTAATTTATCTAATTTATTCATTTTTATATATTATTTTGTATTATCAAATTACTTGATCCTAAGAGTTAAAGTATTTAGATAATAAAATTTTAATTGACACAAATAATTAACAGAACTATATCTTAGAGGATGACGAAAGATAATAGCTCTGAGTTCGATCTCTAAAATCATCAATTTAGTTGAAATTTTTTGTTTCGATCTTGTCTGAATATCGGAATAGTAAGATGTTAGTCATATATATCAGTCATATAAAAAAAGATAATAAAATTGAGTTGGCCATTTTCTCAATATTTTTATTGGAAAAATATTTGTGTCATTTCCCCACTGTGGCGTGGACACTTTTTTTCATGTCTGTGAGCCCGATTTATCAGCTCCCACAATGACATGTCATAACGGCCCGAGGTGCTAGGCCCAACCCACTTGTATCAGATCTCACTATATCGTTTGGTCAGACCAGGTCTAACTAATTCTTGTCGGGCCGGTCCAAACACTTTTTTTTCCTTTTTTTCATTTGATTATGAATTAGCATTATTTTCAGAATAAAGAAAATACTCTACATGTATTGCATACAACACATTTTTCTACCACTAATATCGTGAATATAATTGCCAGATTAATTGTAGCCACCTCATATATGGGAGCTTAATTACCATTGTCAACTTGACCAATCCAATGTCCACAATCAAATCCGTCACCGAAGTCATTATCCACTATCATATAAACGGACGTAAGCTAAATGTAATACCTGGTAGAGTAAAAGAAAAAAAAAGAAAAGAAGTTGAGGCCAAGTAAATATTGACATCATCATCCACTAAGAAAATAATACCTAATGAGGTCTCAAGTTATCCACTACCCAAAACTCATTTATAAGCACTATAAAACCTTTCTTACTCTCTCTCTCCCCAACCACTTTCTTTGGTCGTCCTTTTTGATGAATCCGCCGAAGATGGAGTTCTAAGGCAACATTATGAGAAAGAAAAGTTACAAAAAAAAGGTATGTAAGGATTCATATGGATATTTGTAGCTTATTGAAACATGACAACATATTATGATTTATGTCTAGATTTTGTACTTCTCTTTCGAGATCAATTTAGCTAGGAAATAGTTGTCCAAAAAATATATATCATATGTCAAAACATAAATATTTAAGTCTAGTTTGCATAGAAATTGATTTCACCTCATTTTAAATAGTATTTTTAAATTTATGATAAAAATATGGAGACATTGTCAAGTTGTTCCTAATTATATCATGACTGTTTCGTAAAATATATAGCAAATTAAAAAGGTATGATTATGACATGATATTTAGGTTACTGGTATATGATTGAATGTACCTTCAAATGGGGTTGATCTCATATGACTTAGATTGATATAAATGGAACTATAAATTTCATATTGAAAGAGTGTCAAATGGTGAAATAAGTTGAATATGTTGATATTTGTCATATGACATTGTCCAAGTGATAGATAAATGATATCATTGTTGTTAATATCTGAAGTGGACAACAAGTACGTAAATGGTATGATTTTCATATGATACTCTAATATTATGTTCTTAAGGCTATGTTTAAGTACATGAATTTCATGTCAACTTAATTTCTCCAAGAACCATTGCTATGTCACATTGAAACCTAAGACTTTCACATGCTAGTAAAGTCTATAATATTATTGATTGAAAAGTCTATTGTACTGTTCATGCTATATAATGAGAGTGACAAATTGATTGTTGCATTAATATCAAAAACTTAGAAAAACGTATAGGATTCACATCGATATTTTACTATTTTCAGCAAGGTCGGTCGAACCAAAGGCATGGGTTGGTCTGACAGACCTTAATGTTAGATAAAGTCAATAATTAAGTCGGCTGAAGTAGGTTTGACCGACCCTCAAGTCGGATGATGTTCATAGACATCAATAGTGAAAGTCGGTCGAACAGAGTTCGACCGACCCTTAAGTCGAACGACCACCATACAGTGAGTCGGTCGACCGACTCTAGGTAGGTTCAACCGACCTTATCCTAAAATCGATATAGTATTATTATTTATTTAAATTGAATATTGATTGATAACCTAGAACATATGTTGTATGCACAATCATAATAGGTTAAATTGTTAATGTATTGATGTATTGATTGATTGAATTGGTTTATTGGAACTCGTATTGAGGGCCTGTCGGAGATTGAGAGTGTTGATGATCTCCACTTATTGAGCCCAGACGTGAGAATTTGTGGCATTCCTTAAAATGTCACGGGAGCAAGTGCGTCCCATGATTTAGCTAATCACATTGTCCGATCAAAGTTACCCCCATCCTCTAATGATTGTTAATGACTCATATAAATTGATTGAAATGAACATAGGATTGCTCATTTGATGGTTAATGGATAAAGTGTTCAAGGAACCTCATTGTTATTGTTATTGACGGATCACATATCCATATTGTTATTGAAATGAGCAAGACTCATATTAAAATGTGGACGACTTCATATGAGAATGACTATATGAGGACGACTTAAGGAAGTCACAAAGGTGACTTCCGACCATCAAATGACAACAAACAAGATAAGTCTAGCATGAACACAATTTTTATTGATATTGAACATTAGGATGCCTAATGTATTAAGTGTTCATGTTAGTTATTGTTATTGTTATGAAATAGATATAGTCCAAGATATAATGACTTAATTGATAATGTCTCATTGATGCATAAAAGTTATGCAAGATCATAGTTACATATATATATATATTGATCATATTGATAGATTGTCATTGTTATTGATATATTGTTATTATGCATATAAAGTATGATATGCTAAATATTAAATAATGATATTTTATTATATTATGTTTAAAATGACTAAGAGTCAAATAATCCTAAATGATGATAATGTGTCATTCATATTATTATGACTTACACATAATAATATAAATGATGACAATTATGCCAATCCTCTAATGATTGTTAATGACTCATATAAATTGATTGAAATGAACATAAGATTGCTCATTTGATGGTTGACGAATAAAGTGTTCAGGAACCTCATTGTTATTGTTATTGACGGATCACAGATTCATATTGTTATTGAAATGAGCAAGACTCATATTAAAATGGGGACGACTTCATATGAGAATGACTATATGGGGACGACTTAAGGAAGTCACAAAGAGGACTTCCGACCATCAAATGACAACAAACAATATAAGTCTAGCATGAACACAATTGTTATTGATATTGAACATTAGGATATCTAATGTATTGAGTGTTCATGTTAGTTATTATTATTAATATGAAAATGGATATAGTCAAAGATATAATGACTTAATTGATAATGTCTCATTGATGCATAAAAGTTATGCAACATCATAGTTACATATATATTGATCATATTGATAGATTGTCATTGTTATTAATATATTGTTATTATGCATATAAAGTATGATATGATAAATATTGAATTATGATATTTTATTGTGTTTATTTTTAAAATGACTGAGTCAAATAACTCTAAATGATGACAATGTGTCATTCATATTATTATGACTTACAAAATGAGCACAAGCTTAGAATGAATTTCCTCTGCAAGTATCTTGCAGGTGGTTGATCGTATCGAAGATCAAACATATGGAATAATGAGTTGGCTCATGACGAATCTTGCACATGATAAATGCTAAGTTAAATCTATGACCTCTTCTTTAATTATTACTAAGCTTCCGATGATTGACATTAAGTTATAATATTGATATTTATTCTTGTTGTAGGCCAAAGCTAAAGAAGTAAGTTTTATATCGCTCTGTCGTCTCGAGAATCATCAAATCGCATGTCGAATATCGAGTCCTCCGAGTGCGAGGTGTTATTTTTGGGGCGTTACACTAAATGATTAATTTAATCATGATTTGATATCCGATAATCAAAACGGAAACAAATGACTACAACGGAAAAAAATGATCCCTTTTTTTACTAAATTAACCTTGTGAAAAATTCCATGCCTGAACTATAAATACTTGCAAATTCCAATTATCCTGTCCACGCCTTCGACCTCCAGCTTCACAGCATAGGAAAAAAATGCATATAGGATTCTGTTTTCTCCTGTTCCTGAGCAAAAGTGCATCCATGATGATAAATCTTAGTCATAAAGGAAACATATAGCAACAAATTGCTACATGTTGCAGTTGAATCTAGGATCCCGAGATTGTTTTGAATGATCACAAATTTGTAAGTGAACTCAGTCTGTACTAATGAACTTGTTTGAGCTGATTACTGTAACAGGACATAGACAAGTTCAGTACATCGGTCGATCTGAGCTAAAGGAATGGACGACCACTGCATACGTGATATATATCAATGAAATACCATAAGTGTGCAATGGACGTCCTAAGGATATAAGCGGTCGACCAATGGAAGAAGGATGAGGTCATATAAACAGCAGTGCATATGGAGGAGACATAAACGATCGACCCAAGATATAAAGAGG
>LTAE01000152.1:97661-108212 GCA_001647135.1 Pontederia paniculata | reverse complement strand
AAAAATATTGATTAAAACTATTTTAAAAGTAATTAATAATTAATATAAAACTAGTATCATTAATTAATTAATATTTACATAAAAAAATTGTTAATAATAACAATTAAGACAATTAAAAATAATATAAAATTAATCTCACCAATTAATAATTTCTTAAAATATTTGTAAGAAGTATCTATTAATCTATTTTAAAATATAAATAATAAATAATATAAAATTAATCTTATGAATAAATAATAATTATTTTATAAAATAATTTTAGTTTCACATATAAATTAATAAAATATTGTATAAGTAAAACTATTAGTTAAAAGTATTATTATATAATATTAGCAGTAAAAAATAAAAAAAAAAGTAGCGTGTAAAAAAATTAAAAAAAAGTTGCAGCAAAGCAGGAACCAACTGTTGAAACCCCGGGTCACGTGATCCGGGGTTCCAGCCTATTCGGTTTTCCAAAATATCACCTCGTTTGGAGATCCGGATAGGAACCAGAGCCAGAACCAATGGATGCTGACTCCGATTCGAATTTTCAAACGGGGCTTAAAATCCGGAGAACCCCGATTTTACCTGCCAAACAGGACCTAAATGATGCGATGACGAAGGAACGGAAGGCATCAATGGAGGGCTTATATAGTCCTCGGAAGCGAAGAAATATGTCACGTATAATCTATTTGACCAGTTCAAACGCGTGTGTGTGAGATATATATATATATATATATATATATATTATATATATATATAGAGAGAGAGAAAGAAAGATTGACTGAGCTATGAAAATATACAAATTTTTCATATGATGCAAAATTTATTAGACCCTTAATTGATATGATGATGTAAATGTTCCTTAAATTTAATCCTAAAGAAGTCATATAAATGAGATTTTTTGTCATAATGGTACTATATAGTAGTCATTAGCAAATAAAGTATTTATTATAAAATATGATTTTTTTATAATAAAATAAAATAAAATAAATCTCAATTTTTTGGCGAGACTTCGTCCGCTACTTGTTCCCTCTTTGACTCATCTTTCTGACTCATTGTCTGAACAATGAGACTCTTATATGTTGTGGCGCCGAAAAATTCAATGCATTAGACCGCTAAAAAGCACAAAAGGTTTATTAAAAATATTATGAACGCGGAGGATTGAATTGATGATCTGTGAGCTGTGATAAGGAAAAACTTCGCTTTCCAACAATTTATCCTCTCAAAATGGAAATGTATAATGTGTATGAAGTTGGCACGACCTAAATTAAGCAAAAGCTTTTCAAACTTGTTTTGCAAAAACGAAAAAAGAAAAGCTTGTCAAACGTGTCAAACTTATAGAAATCATAGTTTTTAATTTTTCACAAATAATAATTGGTTAAGAGTGTAGTTTAATGATATTCAGAGTTTATATATTCTAAGAAAAAATGGTTATGGGTGCAGTCAAGTCGTATTTAAAGTATCAAAACTAATAAATGGACTCTTCCATTTTTCAACAAATAGATAACTCTAAAAAAATTAAAAATATGCAAACACTATTAGTTGTTGGATTCATACTTCATTGATAGTTTTCTTTAGATATTGTGCCTTATTCAACGTTAATTATCATCACGTCACTACAACAAAATAATCACCTAAGGATGCATATTTGCTTCATTGGAGACGCATATATTGTGTCCTTAACACATTCACTGACGCTACAAAAAGTGTTTAAGTACTTTGTGTTCCAAAAAATATTAAAGACACAAATAAATGTATCTTTATCTAGCGTCGCTAATATTGAGATAAATAAATTACGTCTTTATTAAGCGTTGATACCTTAAAAACATAAGTATATGCGTCATTGTTAATATTAAGACATATTTATATGTGTCGTTCATAAGTGTCAATAATGTAAGGACGCCTTTAACTATGTTATAAGTAAGTATCGCTAATATAAGAACTATAAATGCGTCCCTAATAAGCGTCGTTAATACTACTACAACACAAATTTACATTGCGTTCTTGACAAGCTTTGCTATCATAAGGAAGAAATTCAACGAACCATCAACAAATATTGTTATTATGGGGATGCTAAATTGCGCCAGCATCAAAGTGTCGATAACCTAATATAAAGACGTTATTAAATATCACATTCAAACGACTCAAGTATAAAGATGTTATTAAACGCATCACTATCAAGCATTCTTAAGAACATTATTTAATGCATCATTAGAAAAGACGTTATTATTTTATACACAGAAATAATTTCAAGTGTAAGAACACTTTGTTAATGTATCCCAAATTACATGCTATACACATTTTATGATCAAATTTAAATAAAAGTTATCCAAATTAAAAAATATCAATTGGAGTAACAAGGAAAATTATTGTATCAACTTACAATATATTTATTTGTCATTGTACATCAAATATTCATAAAGTAACATTATAAAGTAAATTCTATATAATAAGATATTTGAACTAAATAAAATGACTAATTTAAACTCCTCCATAACAACGAAACTTGAGTTTTCATCTTGACAATTGAATTCCTTCATTCATGCCCTTTTCATATGAAAAAGACTAATAAGTAATTGATCAAATTCTCTAATTAAATAATTATATTTTTTTTAAATTATTAATACAGTCCAAATAAATTACCTACTTGTGAAGTTGATGATTTTCTGCACTTCCTATAAAACGTCAATAGTGAGTATTTTAATAATATATTGTAACATCATTCTTAAAAATATTAAACAGAATTACTTGCCCTTACCAGAGCATCGATAGTGGACATGATCAATCCACTATTGAGGAAGGCTTTTTTGTGGACCATTTGCAACTTCTAACTCAATTTTCGCACCAACCATATATTTTTCTTTTAAATCGAATTTGTAACTCCTCCATTTCTTTTGCAACAGAATTGAGAATCCATTTGTTACTTAATTATTATCAGTAAGCACATATTTCTCCTGCAAAATTTGTTGATATAAAAAAGATTAATAACACTAAGTTCTTAAAAAAGATAAACTAAAAAATATTGTAATGTAATTTTTACTTGAACTAAATTAGTAATTTCATTTTTTAATGTCAAGAGCTTTCATACCCATGTCAAATAGTTTAAGGACACAAGTTAGACCATCGATCAATTATATCAAACCAATCTCCAAAAACTTTATCTGATGAAATTGATTTCACAATTATATCCAAATATAAGAAACTACTAGTTAATTATGAAAAATAGTCATACCTTAAGAGATCTTTCGAACACCTCAAAAGGCAACCTAAAACACATGTTCTATTCAAAGATCATTAGATAAAATAATGATTAAGTAAATGCCACATTGAAAAATAAATTGACAAATAAATATTAATTTGAAAGATTTGAGAATACAAACGAGATATTGCACCTTAATAATACACATGATGGCTAAAACTTGAACCCAAGCTAATTTCATTGATAGAAATACCTAAAAAAAATTCATATCAATGAATAAAAATATGTAATTAAACACCTACGATATAAAAAAAAATATGCATGTGATAAACGCAATGACTCCTTGAATGTGAGGTTACCTATGCGCGTGCCTACCATGTGTGAGGCTAACTAGGTGCAAGCATGCCGCGCACGGCTGTCTTGCACACACGAAAAATCACATGCCGCTGCACTGCACGTAGGGAGGCCAACATGTTGCCTTCCCACGTGCAGGGAGGTCACGGGTTGGCCTCCTTGAGCGTGGAAAGGTCGCGTGCGGCTCCCTAGCCTCCTGCATGTGGGAAGGCCGCGTGTGGCCTCCCTTCGCGCAGGGAGGCCACGCCTTGGCTTCCCTGCATGTAGGAGGCAGCGCCTTGGGCTCCATTCGTGCAGGGAGCGCCCTGGCTTCCCTACATGTGGGAAGGTCGTGGGCCTCCCTTCGTGCAAGGAAGTCGCGCCTTGGCCTCCCTGCACGTGGGAGGCAGCGCCATGGCTTCTGTGTGTGTAAGAAGGCCACGTGCGTCCTCCCTGCGCGTGGGACGGTCGAGCCCTGGCCTCCTTGCATGAAGGGAGGTGTGCATGGCCTTCCCATGCACAGGGAGGCTGCACCCTGGCCTCCCTGCGCGCAGGGAACGGCCTACCTACACGTGCAAAGACGCGTGTAGCCTCCCTTCGCACAGGGAGGCCAAGGCACGGCCTCCCTTCGTGCAAGGAGACCAGGGCGCGTGAGAAGGCCGCCCTGGACTCCCTTCGCGCAAGGAGGACAGGGCGCAGCCTCCCTGCACATGCATGGGAAGGCCGCGCCCTGGCCTCCCTATGTGAAGGGAGGCTGCGTGCGGCCTTCCCACGCACACGGAGGGCGCGCCCTGGCCTCCCTGCGCATGCGAAGGCCATACGTGGCCACTCTTTATGCAAGGAGGCCCCGGCATGGCCTCTCTTCGCGCAGGGAGGCCAGGGCGCAACCTCCCTGCGCGTGAGACGGCCGCGTGCGGCCTCCTTGTGCGCAAGGAGGCCTCGCCCTGGTCTCCCTATGCGTGGGACGACCGCCCATGGCCTCCATTCGCAGGGAGGCGACGACATCCTTGTGAGCGCTCAGTGTGCAAGGAATATAGGGTTAATACATTCAAACTAATTTAATTTATCATAAATTTTAATTATATTATATAAAAAAACTAGAATATATATATATATATATATACGTATATATATTAATAAGAGAATATCATAAGTATTATTCACGTTTTCACATAAACTAAATTTTTAATCAATAATTATCATTTTGATATTAATACTAATCAAAGTGCATCTCAAACTCTATAATTTTATTATTTAATGACAAAATTGAAATTTTAATCATTTAAGACTCAAACTCTATAGTTGTATTATGAAAATATGAACTTTTAATCTTCAGAATTATTATTATTATTTTCGAAAATAATATATTGGTATGAATAAAAGATTATAATAACCATTTATGTTGTAGGAAAGAATAATATATATCAATAAAAACAAAGATAAATCCACGAGATGTTAACAAGTGTCACTCCCTTATATTGTCATATCATCCATATAAATAAAAGTAATAATTATCATTTAAATATTGATTTAACAAAAATAAAATATGACTTTGACTTAATTTATAATTAGGTCTTTTTAGTTTTAATCTTTATATTGTAACTATTATTTTTTTACAATTTAATAGTTTCATAATATTTATTTGAAAAAAATTAAAAAGATGAATAACTTTATATGATTGTTTCATCCTAATTATCATATATTTATTAAAGATATATATGTTTTTCATCATTAATTTTTCATAAATCTATAACGTTCATGACGGATTATTTTTGTCTTATATATATTTTCTTATAGTATGTCACATCATTTGTCACCCCTCCCTCACTAAGGAGATCAAGGTAGCTCAGAACGTCCCTGCTCCACCCTTATGATGAGGGAGGATGGCTCTAGCCGCCTTTGTGAATAGGGTGTATCGATGCCTCCCTCCTTCATGATGGGAGAGTGGCCGACAAGGTGATCTTCAAAGGATATTATATTTTATTTCAAAATTGATATGTACGTGTTCTAAATTTTGGAAAAATTTCAAAGTGAAAAAGGTGAAACATATTAAGTAAAATCCTAATTTAATTAATTTCTACCCTAATTTGTGGTTTTACTTTAAAGACATTAATATATTGTCCTTATTTTATTAAATATGTTAGGATGCCATTCAAATAGCGTTTTTATATGGAATGTAAATTATTTGCATCATAATTTGTTTTGCTATATGTGAAACATTAAAAAAAATTTTTTGTTCATTTAAAACATAACTCAGTGTGTTCTTCTATTATTCACAATAGTTAGGACACAACTCAAGCATTGCTATATATGGAGATAAATTATTTACGTTGTGAGTTTTAAGGACACAATCTTAATAAATTATTATAACTTGAAACATAAATAAATTGTGTCTCTTTATTGCTAAAAAAATATGATAAATGAGTGTTGCTATATAGGAACATAAGTTATTTTACATCATATTTTTTTGGGGCACAACATTAAAAAGTACCATTTAAAATACAAAGCAATTGTGACTTTCTATTTCTTATAAAATTTGGGATGCAATTTCATTAGCGTTGCTATATTCTGACATTGTTTCTGTCATAATTTGTGGTCACACGATATTAATATATTATTATAATTTGAAAGTCCAATCAATTGCATTTTTTATATTTTTATAAAATTTAGGACGCATTTCAAATAGTGTTACTATATTAGGGCTCATATTATTTGTGCCACATTATTGAATTTAGAGACGTAATATCGAAGTGTGGTTATTATTTTAACTAATATAAAGACACTAAAATTATTGTGTCTCAAATTTTAAAATTTTGGATGCAAATTATAATGGCGTCCTTAATACTTTATATTAATTGGGACGCTACAAGTTAGTGTCTCAAAAATTGGACGCTTTGAGTAAAAAGACAATGCTATATATTGCGTCCTTAGATGACCATTATGTTGTAGTGTGTGGCTAGATATATGGGGTTATTTATGCTAAAATAAACATAAACGTGCTCCTGATTGATTTCGTCTACTAAATTTTATAGTTCCTATATATGAAGTATAGTTGATTAGATTTTTGGATGATTCATTGTCGTTTAATATAATGATGAAAGACTATATATAAACTTATGGTTTATGAGTGTGTGGGTGAGATTAGTTAACAAAAATATATATATTATTTTGTTAACAAATGTATAATTATATAAAAAAGTTGCATTTAGGAAAACTGTCAAACTAACCTTGTTTATAAAAGATTCATGTACAATAATCATGCTTATATTAATACAATGTGACAAAGAAATATTACTATATATGTGCAGTAATTATAAGTATAATGAAGCTTGCTTAACTCTATCATCAGTGTTTTTATTATTAACTTAATTAAACCAAAAATCTAACATCTTATGTATTAAATTAAATAATAACTTCATATTTCAATTAAATATTTTTATGGGTCGATTTAATTTATAATATTTTTCAAAAGTGTCCATAATATTCTTCTTGTGTTCATGCTAGGTAAGAAAATTTTTACCACATAATAAATTATATGGTAATCTTACTTTTATTATTTTGTTTTCTTACTTTGATTGTTTATCAATCCCTATGCCAACATTCTGAATACAAACTTATACCACCTTACAAATAAAATATATAAGATTTATTAATTGATGAGGTTACTTCTTTACAATTAAAATATAAAACGACAGAAAATCCAAGCTGGACCATTTCTGAAAATGGGGAAGTAAAGTGCATGCCTTAATTTAAAGTTAGCTTAGGAACAAATTGGACTTTAGGACGGACATGAAAGTTTATAGGATATAGTGATATATCCAAAGGGTATATATTCTTCCACAATGAAAGATATCTTATAAAGAGTCAAGATACAACATTTCCTGAGGATGAAAAGGAAGATGTGCATGAAGAAAAGAACAATGATCCTCTTATTATCCTTGGAAATAATAAAGTCAACTAGGAAGATGACACATTGAACATAAGTCCAGTAGTGAGAGATGATATACAAGATATCACACTTTTGAAAGAAGTGGATGAACCCATACAATCCACGACTATAATCAGCTACAAGAGGCCCCAGGTGACGCCCATATATTTAGACGACTACTAGTTGTACGGATGCGAGGCTTCGTGTTACGCCGTTGATGTTAATATAGATGATATTACGAATCATATTTCTTATTATGAAGCGGTTATTTTAGAGGAATCAATATCATTATTGTCCGTCATGAGAGATGAGTTACACTCCATTGATCAGAGTGACCTATGAGCATTATGTGATTTGTTAGTCGATCGACAATCCACATGGTGCAAATGGATACTAAAAAAAAGTATTGTATTAATAGTACTATTGTTAAGCACAAAACTATATTAGTTGCAAGGGTTATATTCAGAAGGTCGTCATTGATTTTCAAGAAATTTATTCTCCGATAAGTAAGTTTGCATCTATTAATTAGGATCATATTAATGATAGTCAGATATATGAATTTGGAGTTATTTCAAATTGATGTTAAGATTATTTTTCTCAATGAATAATTGAGTGAAGATATATATATATATATATATATATATATATATATATATGTATGTATGTATGTATGTATGTATGTGTATATGTATATAACCTCATGGTTTTCAGGTGGAAGGCCAAGAGAATAAGACTTACAAGCTGAAAAAATAACTATATGAATTAAAACAATCATCACGTTAATAGTACAAAAAGTTTCATATGATGGTTGTCCAATTTGAATTCATTGCGAACAAATTGGACCATTGTGTGTTCATTAAGAAGAGTGAGAGCAAGTTTGTTATAATATCATTATATGTCGATAAGTTTGTCATAATGTCATTATATGTCGATGATATTTTGTTCGTTGAAAATGATGTCACAACGTTCGATGAGATAATAGGAAAATTAAGCACGAAATCTGAAATGAAGGACATGAGGAAAATATCGTATGTTTTTTAAATTTAAATTACTCGAGACAATAACTCAAGGACATTGAGTTTGAATCAAGAACAATATCTCAATAAGATACTAAGACGATTTGAGATGCAAAATAATACATAATACCGACATCGGTAAATGACTCAATAAAGTTAGTGTCATAATACAAGACAAGAACCTTTAGATATTCCTTATGCACAAAGTTGTTGGTAATTTGATGTATGCAATGTTGTGTACAAGGTATGATTTGAATTACCCTATAAGCTTGGTTAGTACATCAATTTAATCCCGGAAAGATATATTGAAAAGCTATTAAGAGGATACTTAAATATCTCAAAGACGTCGTACAACTAAAGTTGATATACTAAACTGATTCATTTGAGCTTGTAGGTTATTCAGATGCAGATTTCGACGGGTATATTAACGATCAAAAATTCACATCAAGTAACTTGTTCTTATTGGGTGGTGCAGTGGTTTCTTAGGAAAACAAAAAGTACGGATATGCGGCTAGACACTTACAAAAAGTTGAATAAACTATTTGTAGTATGACAATCACTCATGCTAGATGGTTCAAACATTTTCTTTTATAATTTGTGCTCAACTTTATAGATGAATCATTATAGATGTATTATAATAATCAAACGACAATAAGTTTGATAGATAGTGGAGCAAATAATTTTAAAGGACGTTAATTTGAAAGAAGAAAAAAAAACAATTAATTCATCGTAATATTTTCTTAGTTTATTTTTAGTTTTCTATTAATGAATTTTATACAAACCGTGTATGCTTCTTTAATTTAAGTGTATTCTTATATCACGTGTGTGAAATTTGATTAATCATGCATGGTTGGTTTTTTCTAGTCTAAAAAGAAGAGAAATGTTCAAAATGTCAATTCATCGTTCATGATTTAGTGAAGAAAATAAGAAAGTTGTGTTCTTAGGCAACAAGCTTTCTTTTTTTTTTTCATGTTTATCAATCACGCCCTGAGTATCCATAGTATGTAAAATAATGAGACTTAGATTTATGTGTGTATTTAAGAAAAATATGACAAATACTGTTTTAGCGTCTTTATTTTTTTCGATCGCCACATCAATATTCAAAAAATACTATCATCATTCAAATTGCACGATACTAGAAAGCGCATTATCTATAAATTAAATAAGATTTATTATAATCTTGATTAATTTAACGTCAACTCGAATCATGTGTTTAACCGTGACAAATAAAATTCTTAATAATTATTTTTATATTTAAAAAGATTCGAACTCGGGATCTAATTAAGGGCGATGAAAATTCGCCACCACAATCTCATTGGTGTCTCATTGGTGGGCAAAAATCCTTCTTTCCATATTGCATGTGACCCCAATTATATTTCATATATTTAGTAGGAATCATTTGACAGAAAAAAGATTAAGACATGGATACAAATCCCATGATTATTACATACTGCATACAGAATTGCTAAATTGCTGCATGTGTTTCCAAAAAATAGTAGTATACAATAATTTAATCATGTTTGACCCCCAAAAAACTTAATATCTACGTGCATGGTCCTTCACATGATCACAAGGCCGAAGGCAGCGGCGGCAACCATCCCCAGGCCCAGGGCGACCTTGGCCTGCACGTAGGTGCTTCCGGCGGCCGCCGACGGAGCCGGAGGAGATGCTTTGGAAGGCGGGCTTCCGGAGGTGGAGGTGGGTGTGTCGGCGGGGGAGGTGGGAACGCCGGGTGGGGAGGAACTGGGCGACGGCGACGGCGGCTTGGAGGCGGCCGCCACCACGTCGATCTCGACCTTCATGCCCTGCGCGCAGTGGTTGCCCTTGCTGCAGAGGAAGTACCTCTTCCCGATGCCTTCCAGCGTGATGATTGTTTTGCCGGTCTTAAACGTGTTTATCGGGTTGCTCGCCGAGCACGCGGCGTAGTCCGCCGCGTTGATCTCCACGACGTCGTGCGACGTGCTCGAGTAGGTGAATGCTGCAAGTATTTTGACGAATCAGTTCATATCATATCAGAGAGAGAGAGAGAGAGAGAGAGAGAGAGAGAGAGAGAGAGAGAGAGAGCGAGAGAGAGAGATAGAGAGAGAGAGAGA
>LTAE01000152.1:61649-93933 GCA_001647135.1 Pontederia paniculata | reverse complement strand
CGTTGAGCGACACCACCGGCGACCCCGGGTGGCGGTGCGCCGCCCGGTCGATGTACACGAACCCCACCACGAAGCACGACGCCGGGCAGCCTGTGTACCTCTGGATCCGCTCCAAGTACTTCCCCACGCTCATCCCCGGCGCCCTCGGCCCCCGGAAAGCCGCCAGCCCCCGCCGCCGCAGCCGACGCTGCCGCCCGTTCGCGGACTCCTCCTCCCCCTCCCCCTCGTGCGGCCACCTCTCCGCCGTCTCCGGAGGTATCCGGTCGTTCCGCTCCACCATCCGCTCCAGGACGCGCGTCAGCGCCTCCAGCGCGCGCAACGTCGCCTTCTCGTCGTCCGCGTCGCCGCCGATGGCGCCCTCCATTGGTGGCCGCCGCCGCCGCCGCTTTTGTAGAATTAAATTATTATGGCCTCAAATAGTTAAATATTGACTCGTGATACTTCCACCCCTACATTTGTTCAAACTCCACGCCGACCAGGTCCGCAGCGTCGGAGCCGGGGACATAATTCGGGAGTGACGATAACAAATCCAATTGGAACGGTGGCCGGTAGCACGTTACATTATCCGGACATGCTGACGCAATTAAGAGGATCGGACGGTTCCGATTCGTCTTCACGAGATGATGAATGAATCAGGGCCCTTGATGAGATTTTTCCTCTCTTTTTTCTTTTTAATTTTACGCAATTCCAATGGAAATAAGAGAAATAGAATGGATAAGATTGATGGGTATGAAACAGTCGTCAGTCACTCAAGTCGACAGAAGTATACGGCCAGAATTATTTAACAAAATTTGTTTGCACACGGTGGCGAATTATTCTCTAAAATTTTATTCCACTTTCATGAAAAAGGGAAAATCTAGTACGAATTATTATAAAATAGTTAATTAATAGAGAAAAAAAATATGTAGCGCACTTTCTGTACAAATGAATAGTATTCAATTTTTTTTTGTACAGATAGTGTCGTTACTTTTTGATGCGCTAGACGCCAACATTAAAAGCGCGCTACACGCTCCGCCCCCTAATGAATAATATATCCAAGAGAATAAATAGTACCGCAATGGGCACTAAGATCATGTACTTGTTAGTACTCAGGCGATGTGAGCAAACTGTGAATGAAATGTACAGTCTTAGGTCCACAAGAAGAACAAATTAGAATATGCGGATTGCTTGGAGACAAAATGAAACTTTCTTGTTAAGCTGGAATTTTCACTGGATGAAAGATTCTTACTGAACATTATTTTTTTGCTAAAAAAGTTTCTCGACAAGATTGAATAATTAAACGAACATCAGCGTCCTCTTTTGATATTTTCTTCAACAGTCGCCTGGCAGCTTTGACATCGCCGGATGCCAAAAGGGCTTCGTACATCCTGTTCAAAGAGTTGAGGATAAGGATATGAGCAGTTGATCTCAGTGGTGAGGAAAAGATATCCAAGTTTGAAACATACAGACAATATGATGCTGCAATATTTGCATGCTTAGTTGGTCCTTTGCACACATCATGAGTTCAATCAATGTAACCAGATCGATCCGAAGAAAAAATCAATGTGGCCAGATAAAAAAAAAACAAAAAGAGAGAGGAACACGTGAAGGTACCATAACTAGAGTAAAGAAAAAGAATAGAAAACATAAGAAAAATCGTTATGTGAAATAGATAAGAGAGAAAAATCAAAGACACAAAGATTTAACGAAATTCATCTTTAACTGGTTTACATTCTCGAACGATGGCTGAAGTTCTTTTTTTAATATGGAGAAAACAAACAGTAGATAATACAAGATGCAGGATAATCCAAATTTTAAGAAGTTTATATATGAACTCTTAATACAAAGACACAAAACCCTAGAGATCCTCGTATTGGATGGACAACTTCGTCGTCTCAATTATACAAGTGGTTGTAATGCACAGAGAGTCATATAAAAGTTTATCATTGGATTAAGATTCAAGATATTATCACCTAACATGATGTTGTCAAGCAAGGATGGGCTAGATGTAAACCAAAATCGAAAAAAAAATGAAAAGAGAGACTCAATTCCTTCTTTCACAATTAGACCTGACGCGAGCAATAAAAGAGGAAATTCACGAGGGAGGCATCATCCACCTACTTCTGCCATTTATAATAATAGAAAAAGAAATGAAAAGGCTTCCATGTTTATTTTGTAGGGGATGCATTTACATGTGTTGATTTTGGATGTGAGAGAATTTCAAAACGAAACAAAACGATCCTTCAGAAAACAATCAACTGAAAGAAAAGTGTAATCATCAGGGACGAAATGCAAACACTACAACCGTTCACCTATTCATAACAACTAAACCATTCAGAGTTTAACGGTGGTGTTGTACCACCGTATTATATATTTTCTCTGAAAGCAAAAAATAAATGTTTAAGAGAGGAAAAATCTTACATTCATTGTAAATCTAACATCATACAGTTGAAAAAATAGGTAATATAGAACTTGGATAGATAACACCTCCATTAAATCCTGATTAAAAATAATGGAGTAAGTATGTCAAAATTGTGTTAATGTATAATATTAGGTGTGGTGTTCAATATATGATTTTACAATGAAATGAACCAAAACAAATTGAATTATTTTCATTTTGACAATTTTGAAACACTACAGATCCAATCAATCTGAAAAGCAACAAATCAAACTTAACCAAACATCTTCACCAAAGGAGAGAAATTGAAAAAAGTATTTGCAGTTATTAACCATGGTGGACATGTGATGAAACTTGATATGCCTACCGCATCGTGTGAAGAAAATAATCCATATATTATTGCAAGAAATAAAACCACTAAAACAAATTGATTGCTAACCTTAAATAAGTCAAAAAATTGTAGGGAAGACCAGCTTTTTCATACTCTGACCACAAAATCTGGGCAGATTTTGAATCTTTCGTCTTGACACATGTACCAAGAAGAAAATCAAGACTTGTCCGAGAAGGATGAATCTCAAGTTCCTCTTTAATTGCTCTAAACAACTCCAATCCAATCTCAAGATTGGCAGGCTCTGTCTCCCATATTTGACTGAAAATCTAATCATAATCAAAGAAAATGATCAATTAGTTTATATCTACATTTGTTTCTCTCATAGGAATTATAATCATGATATTTTAGTGTACAAAATGAAGGTATGAAGTCTCTTATGCAACATGTGTATAATGTTGTCAAGAAATCTAGGATATTGTAGTGAGTTCCAGATTGTGAAAGTCATCACCCATGTTTTTGTTTTCTTTTATGAATATAGAACTCGTTTTTCTCTTTTCCTCATATAATGTGGGCTAGGCTCAAATGAACCAGTTTGGTTTTACATGGGTTCATAGACAAATGAAAAAAGAAAACATAAACGAACAAAATATTTGTTCAAAGTTATAATTAGTTGTCCATTCATATGAAATTTAATAACTAAATCTAAGATCATACCTGATCTACAACGATATATGTACTAAATATGTCTTTCTCCTTAAGCTGTTTAAGCAACTTGACGGCAATTCTGTTTAAGATATAAAAGAATAAAAATCTTATATATAGAAATATGAAACATAAAATATAATGAGTAGCATAACGGTCAAGCATACTCGGGAATATTGTGCGAGACACAATATATAATTACTCTACTACATCCATCAAACCAACTACTTGAGCCATTCAATTCTTCTAGAAGCTGAAGCAACCTATCTAATTGTCCATCAACTTGAAGATTTTCCTGGAAAAAAAAACAAGTGATGAGTTATGCAAAGAAATGCATGTCCTATGTTGAACCTTAGCACACGTACACAATGAATTATGGCATGGAGAATAAACCTCAACTTACAATAAGACTTATTACAGCCTTAATATCAACATTGCAACCACCTTGCTTGATTTCATCGAATACATCAAGTGCATCATATATCTGCCCATTTGATGAAAGAGCCGAAACAAGTACACTTTTGATTTCATTTATAATACTGGGACGTATTTCGTGATCCAACACAATCTGTGAGATAAATTATTCGGTAACATTAGAACACATGCAATTCAGCACTTAAAAAATAGTGAAGCATTTTTTCTTCAATTTATAAGTGCAGCATACATCAGAACATGATTAAGCAGGCAATATATGAGGAATACATGAGATTACACAAGAAAGCTACTTAGAAACTATTGTCAGTCTACTAGTTCAATAAAAGTCATCATCAAATAGGTAAACAGAAACTATTGTCAGTCGAACTTTAAGTCACAATGCACTTGTCTGCATTAGTTTACTTCACTATGTAGAAAGAAACATATGGCATTAAGTTCTCACTTTATGATTCAAAATAACTTAATTCAAAGGAGAAGGATACTTTCTCAACAAATCAAACACCTAGCAAATAGAAACTTCATATGTATTTCGTTTGAATACCATGAACAACAAAACATAGACACCACCATCCATTATACTCGTTCAAAGAAAGTATCTGATGTCGTATGAAGTAAGTGGAAACAAGATATGGTTACGGAGGATGCGAGCTAAATGTCAACAGTTAAAAATTCAAGTCATCAACCTCATGGGGAAAATGTAATCAGATAACATAGCCCTCAAGAAAGAGAGAGCGAGAGAGAAGAAATGTAGCAAATCATATAGTCAGTTAACTTTTAACATTGTGCAAGCAACAGAAAGCATCAGATGTTCATGAAGCCAAATATTTTTCAACGATCAGTCATATCAACCAAGTTTCCACTCCTACAATCTTTGTGATGTTTAATATTATCATCTGACCACATTATTGGCATTGCATCAAGTAAATACTTTATTTATTACAATGTAAACCAGTAAGGTTCAAAAGAATATTAGTTATCTATCTTACATCAATAGACATATAATTCAACAAATCATGAAAGAAGCCAAAAACAAATATTTCCCCTTAAGAGTTCACATAATATGTTAAATACCTTGTGGAATATAAAGGCATAACCATCTCTGGATAGATCCATAATAAATTCAGGATCCATACAAAGATAATATTTTATCGTTTTATGCTAAATGCAAAGATGTGGAACACAGAATAACAAGAAAAGATTGACTTAGAAAATGTTGATTAATTTATATATATTACTCAAACATACATACGTACATACATACATACATATATACAGAGAGGGGCAAAAGGATGATTAGAGACGACTAGTCATCCATGTATATATTTATATAATATTCCAGAGGATATACGTGTAAGATAAAAAAGAAGAGGTTATAGAAGTGGGGGGCAAAAGGTTACGGAAACTCCCCCCACTTTCTACTGAAAAAATGGATCTGCACAATGTTGTCGATGTAGCATCTTTCTTTCCTGAAGATTATGATGTTACGTGGAAGCCGAATGGCCCAAAAAAAAATCAATGGTGTAGTCACGGGGCAATATAACCCCGGGCCAAGCATTCCGACAATGCAGTAGGTGGCCCGAAGGACTCAAAGGACCATGGATCAAGGTATGCACCCCTACTCGCCTCCAAACCTCCTGCACAGTTTGTGTCTTTGCCTTCCCTGCACAACACGCATGTGGTGACAGAACCGGAGGCCCATCACGTGCGATACACCTTAGTGAGGATGTGATCGCATCTGAGAAGTCAAGCAAAGATTCCAGATTTCAGAGGCACACATATTCTCCAGAGGAGTCCACAATCTGCTAAAAAAGGGGAATCCGCCTTTGTAGTCGCAGGGAGGAGGTGAGCATATGCACTCCAAACTATGAAACAACCACCAGTCCACAACCAACCATCTCCTCTGGATCTATCAAGGACGTCAGAAATCCGGTTGAGGAGAGAGAGGAGCTAAGCTATCCGTGCATTCGGGGTAGGCAGAAGGAAAAGAGGCTCCTAGCTAAAGTTGTCTCGCCATGCTTAGTGCCTGCTGAAAGAGTGGTGTCCATGCCCCCGGATCTGTCTGGCAGATCTGTCTAGTATGACGCTGCAGTGGCCCCTCAATTTGTAGCAAGGGCAGCCAGTCGGGGGGAAGTGTCAGCGAGCGTGGAGCCAAGGGCTCCACCCATGGTCCCAGGCATCTCTGAGAAAATGTTGTAGGCTTCTCTAGCTACAGAAGCCAGCAATTCTAGAAATGATTGACAAAATTGACTTGGAAAATGTTTATTCATTTCTATATTACTCATACATATTGTAACACCTCAGATTTATAAAATAAATAAAACATAAAATAAAGGGGAGATATGATAAGATAAGGAAAGATATAGTTTGTTAAGATTAGGAAAAGAGTTTGAATTGAAGTCAAATTATTATATTTCTTATCAATTAATATTCCTAATCTTACACAGATAAATATTTATAGGAATCCTAATCACATGAAATATTATCTTATAGAATTTTAATGGAACTCAAACTCCATCTAAGGATGAATTCCCTCCCCTATAAATATGACCCAACCCCTCCTCTCATCCCATAATTTCTTCTCTCTCTCAAACCCAAGGCTACAGAAGTTCTCTCTCTCTCTTCTCTTCTTCTCCTTTTCTCTCTCACGTCAGAGCACCTCGGAATCGTGCCAGGAGGAGACAGGTGAACGGACTTCGAGGAGGCAGCGACACGCGGATCAAGGAAAGGAACAGAATCCAAGGTATGTAATTAGGATCATTATGAGGAAGCGATTTTCAGGTTTTAATCGATGATTATAAAGTATATATATATAGTAAAAGTTTCGGATCTGTTCGGAGAAGGAAAAAGGGGGCGGAACTCGCCCAGGATTCCCGTCACGGCCGTGACAGACCTATCACGGGCCGTGACGACACAGATGGCGGCACAGGACGGCGCGCGAAACACCCAGACGACTCATCACGGTCGTGATGACTACATCACGGGCCGTGATGGAGACCATCACGGTCGTGACGAATACGTCACGGGCCGTGACTATACTAGGAACGATGATAGGACTGCACGTGAAACTCGTCCAGCAGCCATCACGGTCGTGATGACTACATCACGGGCCGTGATAGAGACCATCACGGCCGTGACGACCTTGTCACGGGCCGCTATGACGAATAACCGAGTACCCAGACACGGCCGTGATGACCGTCACGGGCCGTGACTTCAGAGATCCCGCAAACGTAACGGACGCATCGCGTCGTGACCACGCAGCTGACATTGTTGTGTCACGACCGTGACATGGATGTCACGGGCCGTGACAGTACACTCGATCGTAATTACGGGCAGACGCGGCGGCGTCGTGACTAAACTACCCCAGTTCAGTCACGGCCGTGACAATCTTTGTCACGGGTCGTGACAATGTGGAAAAACTTGTACGCTCCAGTAACGGCCGTGACCAAGTCTTCACGGGCCGTTACAGTACTGTAACGGGCCGTGACAGATCTATCACGGGCCGTGACGACTCACCAGATTTCTAATATAAGTCCAAGATTTTATGATGTTATGATTGTATTGATTGATTGAATATGTATTGATGAACGGTGTAGGTTTAGGTGTCTGTAAACGATAACCTAACTCAAGATAAGGATTTAAAAGATGAAAGGATTGTGTTTGAATCTGTACATGAAGATGAAGGCCCCGGCGGTTACTGATTACTGATTACTGATTACTGTTACTGATTACTGTTACTGATGGTTCCTTAAGAATCAACAATCAATTCTTCGTGAAGTATTGTTGACTTCTTCTGGTTCAACTGAGTCCTTTGGGACTACTGATGAAGACTTACTGACGGGTCTAGGGTTGACCCCATGGCCTAGCTAGCCATTATGACGACGGATCGCCGTAAATCTTCATGTCCTGTAAACTGCTCATGACTGACTGAATTAAAAGATGCCACCAAGATAAATGATAAGAAGTACTGATATTACTGTTACTGTTACTGTTACTGAAAAGAACTAATGAAAGAATTACTGAATACTGATTAATGTTACTTGATTACTGACCCCTGATTATTATTTTCTCCTATATGATCTTTACATACTGAGTGTCACAACTCACGGGTTCTACCCCTGCGAATTCAATTCGTCAGGTGGTTTTGATCTTTGATAGGTACTGATGATGGTGCTGATGGTGATGCAGCTCGTGGTGGTCTGCTTTGCATATGGATTAGGATCCTGGTTGAGTCCTGCTGGTCATCTGATAGAGATGGATATTGTTCTGAGTCCTTACTAGTTATTTGATTAGTCATTGATGTCTAGTAATTTTGCTGGAACTATGTATTGGATTATTAGTCTTTATATTGGAAAAAGATATTTTAGTTATCTTGTTATTGTTATCTGATGTGGCCCTGAGGTTGACCAGTCAAATGGTCAAGCCAAAAGTACTGATATGATGTGGTGGCGTCTCCAAAGTCAAGATTATTGCCAGGTGGCAAGGTCTGATTTTGGGGGCGTTACACATATAGCTAAGAATTCACATTTTCAATCATTTCCAGAATTGTAGGCTTCTTTAGCTCATACTATGCTGCTCGTATTCAAGATGTTCATTTTTTAAAATAAAGGCATGGTTTGAACAATTGAATTCCGTTTCGTTAGACATCCATGATGCATCTGCATCATACTTAACATAAAAAAAACGCCATTTAAAGAACTTATTTTAGTCAGGGAAAAAGCAATAAGGTACAATCATTTTGATTGAAAATATGCAGTAAGACAAACAAGGTAAACATGCACATGAATAGATTTACCTCTTTTGCCCTTTCAAAATTTTGAAAATTTGCATATGCATTTATAAGTGCCATGTAGATATACTTTGATGCCTTAATTCCAGCAAGGTGCATTTGGTCACAATACTGCAACAAATGAACAAACAGCTTATCAAAAAGAATACGATGACTGAATCAGCATTATTATCAGATTCTGATTTGAAAAATTTATAGCAGATTTCATGAAAGAACTAACTTAAAAAAATGTATATCTATACATCAATGTATGTCTTCTGTAAACACAATGAAAAAAAAGCCTGATGTAGCCTAATCCAACTATTTTATCACAGAAGACGAGTAAAATATATGCATGTTTATTCATGAAACCCCATAACAAATAAGATATGCAAGACAAAATCATAGGCGTCACAGGACGGGCGTACCACAACATCAAATCCATGTAGTAAAATTCAAAGTTCTCAAAACCAACACAGCTAAAAGTAGGGCAAATGTACTAGACAGATTAAATAGTATAATGGAGTGAGGTTCAGATAGCATAATAGATCAAAGAGAAAATGTACATAACAGATAAAACATATGATAAAGGACCATCTTTATTCAAACTTCAAAGTGAAATGCGACCAAAATTTTAGTAACTAATAGCAATAATTTTCTTTCGAGACCATAACATCAAAATGACATGTTAAAAACAAATCATAATATAGAAGATACAAAGAAATCCATGTCCACAAAATAACTCCACTATCGATTCTTATGAAGGCACATGAGCATTCCGTAACATGTTGCTGGATGTTGTATAAACATGGCAACTAACTATAAGGTAGGTTCTATTAGATTAGACAGTCTATATTGGAAGAACCTCAGCAATGTCCTCTTCACGTTCACAATTGGATATCAAGTAGCTGAAAGTTTCTGAATCTGGTTTTATATTTGCATCTTTCATTTGCTTCAGAACGATCTTTGCTCCAACATTATTTTTCTGCATAAGATGAAATGTCAATAGTAACTACAATAGGAGATATACTAAGATTAATTAATAATTTTTTTGTCCTCCAGATTATAACAGATTAATAGTAATAGGTTGGCCTCTAGGCTTTCACCTTGCTCCCTCATTCAACTTTTTTTCTCGAGAAGGCAAAGGATGGTTATCATGAATAGCCATCCATTTTATTAGGTGAAGTTTAACTTACAAGGAGATTTACAAGAGAAAACTCAACCTCTCCAATCTCTCACTAGACTCCTCCCTATATTTACAATATTCTCACATAGCATCTTTCCCCTTGAAAGATGCACTCGTTGCATTGAAACCAATTTTTTTTTTTTGAGAGGGAAAAGGATGACCCCCGGTAAGGCGGTTTTCATCCATGTATATATAAATCTATGAAAAGATCATGTACAAGTAAACGCTCTCGAAGAGAGAGCGACAAAAGAGGCGAGAGAACTGAGGAGTGAGACCTCCTACCCAAAACCCCACTCCCGAAGGAGAAAAGAAATATGGTGTACAACGGTCTCAACCTGACATCTCTCCCCACAAAAGATGATTCGGTTACGCTGGAGCCAGATGGCCCAGGAACCAGCCAAGAACGTCGCCAGTAGACGTCTCCGCCCCTGCCGTCGGTTTGGAGAATCACGTAGTGGCCGCCAAAAATCCTCTGCATCTAAAGGGAATGCGAACAGTCGGCCCGTCTGGCGCCAAATCTCTCGTACCAACGGGCAGCGAAAGAACAAGTGCGTGATGTCCTCCACCGTCTTTGCGCACATAACACAAGATGTCTCCGCCTGGGGTCCCCACCGCGCTCTGTATGCCAGGGTGAGAAGTCTGCCACGTCGCATGAGCTAAGCAAAGATCTTGACTTTTAGGGGTATTCGCAGACGCCAAATAGACATATAGTCCCTCTGGAGATCTGTCGGGATGGTGGCATCTGGGAGGAAGTGCGAATAAAGCCTACGGGCCGAGTAAGATGGTGGGTCCCAAACCCACCCGTCATGTCGTGTGGGGTCTGGCCGGAATGGGGCGATCCTTCGGTGAAGTAATAGAAGCTCTGCTATGCGCTGATCTGACAGGGTGGATCTGAACGATGGGGTCCACGTGTCGGATCCCCTACCCCCCGCCTCGGACCATGACTCTGCCACTGATGCTGTCGGTTGTGCCGTTAACGCCCACAGCCGTGGGAAGACAATCCGTAATGAACCTCCCGGAAGCCACTCCTGCTGCCAAAAGGAGAAGGTCTCGCCAGAGCCGAGCGACGGTCTCATGAGGGAGCGTACTCGTGGGAGAACTGCTGCCACTCCCCTCCAAAAACATAATGCTCCTCGCGGAAGATAAATCCTCGAGTCCCAAGATAGCTCCCGACCATAACACGTGGTGAAGACCGCCTGCCATAGAGTGTCCTCGGGGCCCATGATATGGCCCGCCCGCATTGGAACCAAATTGACCATAGGAAGATAAAAGGTGCTGCCCAACGATGCCTTCCGATGTAGACCTGCATATTTAAATCCCACCTACCAGATTTAAAGCTTCTCCAGAAATCTACCACCAAACTGAAGTCAATCCACGAGCAATCAGATTGTACCCACACCTCTCTTGCCATGGCACAGTAAAAAAACAAGTGGTTGATATTTTCTTCAGCTGGTGCTTCACATAAGATGCATGATATGCACACCTCTGATGCCCATCTAAGTCTATAACATATAAGGAAGTCTGGAGTGATGCAGTAACCGAGCAAATATATTTATTGTACTGGGATTCTAGTTCGCCATATTAGGTTACAGTTGATGCGGAGATCATCATCAACTAGCTGATGTCATGATCTAAAGTTTTGTAGACATTCTTTGCTGAAATTTGACAAGCACCCCATGTCCATGCATCCTGGCGTGTAAAGTTAGGAACCTTTCCAGCTGCCCCGATAGAAGGTGAAATTCTTCGATCCTCTCATCCAAAAGTTCCGAAGTACATTGAGGAGTCCAAACACCATGCTTAATGGGTTCCCCTCATACCTCTCTCGTGTGGCAAATTTAGGCGTTCTCTGGCAATCAACAGCAAACCTTTACATATTGTTTTTTTTTCTGAGAAGCAAAGGATGGTTACCTTGAGTAACCATCCATTTTATTATATTAGTTGTTTATAAATGTTTCCAAGGTACAAAACATCAACTCATATCTTAGACCAGTACCTCACCAAACTATTTGCCACAATTACAATAATGGGTTCCCCTCATTCAACTTTTTCCCCCTCATACCTCTCTGGTGCGACAAATTTGGGCGTCCTCCGAAGTACATTGAAAGAATCAATTATTCATAATTTCTCATACCATTTTACCCTTTGTTTGTTAGGTCTTTAACATACCTTTTGTAGTTTCACCATTTTCTTCCTTTTAGTAAACGTTGGGGCTTGTCAGCTCCTTGAAAGCTGACACAGCACTGGGATCATGCCGGATGGCCCATAAAAGACCAACTGTCTAAAGTATCCCCATGCTAACAAGCTAAAAATCTTGGAACATAAAATAAATTTCAAGTAAAATAATATACTTGCCTCCCTAAAATATCCTGCCAATATAGTGTTATACATGCTTGTGGTGGGCGACTCATTCATCTCAATCATTTCTTTTAGCAGATTGTAAGCACCTTCAAACTGGAAAATGAAAATAAATGACATAATTAATTAAAGGGCAAACCACAATGATCAGGATCTCCAAGTTCTAAAGTGCATTAACAAAATAGAAAAACAATAAGTCTAACAAGCCTTAGAATAATTAAAGTTTTCTTTTCAGGAATAGAAGAGTGATAATATATCTTATGGTTTGAAATTAATATCGGACAAGGGACCAGAAACATTTAATGTGAATATGAAATGAGAAAGTGATACCTCTTCTTTAGCAGTTACAGTCTAAGTGAACAGAAAATAACAAAAAAGCAAGCAAAGAATGTCATTGATATCTTTAATACTCATAACCCTTACAGATTTATACTTGTCCATAAAAATCAACAGAAAGGGATAAGTTAAACTGGTAAATTTTGCAAGAATTGAAAGATCAGTAGTATATATCTGGTTATTTGATCAATATAAAGAAGTCACTAAGTTGAAAAATGCAGTACAAGCCAATGAGGTGTATGGTTAGGAAAATTGTTTAGATTCTCAAATATTCTACATCTAGGAATCAAGATAGGCTTCATTGACATGACACCTTCCAATATCCATTGTTACAAGAATAACAAGAGATCAGGATTATCTCCTATAGGACCAATAACAAAATTAGTACATCAATATATTCTAGAAAGTTCTGATAGAAAAAAGCACATTAAGAAAAATAACTTAATCAAGAACGATAATAATTCGTTTTTGAGGAAGAACGACAATAAATTAGAAATTTGAGGGCTTACATCTTTCATTTTTACATGCAAACTTATCATTCTCTTCAAGGTTTCTCCCTTTGGTCTCAAATTGTGACGTTGCATCATGAAATAGATTGGATAAACCTAAATTCAGAGATGATTTTGAATTAAGAATACCAAGAATAGAAACCAGTTGCAAGAAAGAGAGATTTGAAGTAATCAACAAAGCTTATAAATGAAATGTGGATTAGCTAGAAAATCAATCTTTCATTAATTTCAACAATAGAAAGGCTATGGACCATGACAATCATGTAGCAATCAAAGATTAACAAAATATGTAAAATAAGAGAGTGTGTTACATTAATAAAATGAGTCTAAGATGGTGCGCAAACAAAAATACGAGTATTAAACATGAGCCATCATACCGAAGATAAATAAATAAATGACATTAAATAAACATGTTTCAAATCCCAAACTAACCATAGAATGTTCCTCCACCTACCTTTATTGCAACATGAGCCATCATACTCAATAAGAAGCCCTTCTAGCAATGTCCCCTCACTCCCTCTACCAAATTTCGAATGTTGCATGATTTCGAAAGACAAGCAACGAATTCAAGATTATCATGAGATTTAATGTCACAAATATAAAAAATAAATTATATGTTAAATTTTGAAATGACGAATAATATATTATATTTGTCTCGCTGCAAATATCAACTTGAAAAAATGTCAATTATTAACCTAAAGATTGAGTAAATTGTATGATGGATTCTAGCTTTATATCAGTGATTCCACATAAAAGCATTCAAATGGTGCCACCAGATGCATGAAACCAGCCTGACATCATTTACCAAGGTATTTTCATGCATGTTATTCCCCCATGAGTCACAGTTGTACTCCCCATAAGAGAAGTACCAACACATGGTTAAAGGTTTTGCAAGATCTTGAAGCTAAACTATGACGCTATCTGAAAAAGCATAATACTTCGTCAAAAATATTTAACACAAAATATTAAATTTTGTGCTGCCATAAGCACAAAAACAGAGATGAAACTTGTACTAGAAAAACAAATAGTAGTACCATTTGAGGCTCACAACATTGTCCACAAACATGCAACATCTGATGAATTGCTTCAATTGGTACGATCAAACCATATTCGCACATGTAATCGGCTACATCAAGGGCAGCAGGTATCTGCAATATGCCAAAGAATATGAAAGAATGAAAGGATACAGGTGATGAACTAAAGTGAAAAATCATAATCTTCTAAAAGTTATTTAATTTTTAGCTTCGAAATGACAAAGCAAACCAAACTAGATACAAGGAATATGAATAATCTATGGTTTTATGTTATCATAGCTTCTCTATGCCTTTTGTTTCTCATTGGACCAAAATTGTTATATATGACTCCCAAGTTGAAACTTTAGATTCCATGTGCATTATGTATCCTTGAACATTAATTGAGATTATTTTCCTAAACTTTCTCAACAAAGCCTCAATGTCTTTTTAGAGAGGAAAGAAGCCTCAATGTTGAATCCTGTAATTTGTCCAAAAGATGACAAACGCTGCTTGATGCCCCTCATTCTATTATTTTTTCTAATCAAATTAATTACAAATGAAGGGCACATTAATAGAAATGGTTTAACAGACTTTTCCAATGAGTAGGAAGCAGCAACTGAAGGTCTAACGATTTATGTACACTAAAGTAGACCTACAAAACAAAATTGATGATTAGATCATACACACTTCTCTTCATTTTAGTTCCCTGTTCACACTGCTTTTAGGTTTCTTAATACCTGTTATGTCCCTTTCCTTTTTTCATTGAGAAAACACCAAAGCAGTTCAGGAAAAACATGATGCACATGATGCATACCTCACCCAAGTCGCAACAGAATGTGATCAGATTGTTAGAAGATGAAGCAGCAGGCACAACTCCAAATTTCTTATGAAAACTGCTGAAATTTGACACGATGACTTCAGCCTTCAAATAACAACACATAAGCAAAAGGATTAACTGACATACCAAGACAACTGTGCAACTACGTAAGGGCGCTAGGATAATTAACTTAGGGGGGAGAAGAATGTGTGGTGTGTGAAGGGTCCTTATGTGAAGCGACGATCCATGTTTCACTGTTCGGCACGTGATTTACTTTTTTAACCGTAAGGACCCGCGTGCGTGTGTGTGTGTGTGTGCGTGCGTGCGTGCGTGCGTGCGTGCGCGCGCGCGCGCGTGCGTGCGTGCGTGTGTTGTGTGTGTGTGTGTTGAGACGGTCCGTGTGTGTTGCACACACTACATTGTGTGGTGTATTACACATTCCTTTTCCCTTTAACTTAGACATTGCCAACTTCAAGGTCAACACGAAATTTATTACCATGTATAATCACTTTTTTAGGCATTGTGTATAATCACCATGTTCTGAATAATTGCAGTAAATCAAATAGTGCATTAGCAAAATACAATACAGATCCCCCTGTACATAAAGAAAATAGAATATAACTTTATTTAGGAGAATGTAGACTATTTCAAGTAAAGTGGTATTGTTACTAAGCTATGTGATAGAGAAAATAGCATACATTGACAATATTTTTAACGTAAAGATGTATGAACAAGGTAACAATCATAGGAGTGAAATGTACGGTATATTATTGTATTTGAAGGAGAAAATAACGCACAAAATGTCATGAAGTATGCCGAAAATTTGAAATGTAGGTGATGGTTGAAGTTCAACAATTCTAACCTCTAACAATTCACTCCAAATTTTGCAGTCTAGTAAAATCCATATTGAAAAATCAAGTTTTCATTTATTTTCTTGGCAATTTATCCAACAACAACAACAACAAAGCCTTAATCCCACTAGGTGGGGTCGGCTACATGGATCATACGACGCCATTGCGATTCGTTGATCCATGTTCATGAGATTCGACGAGGTTTTACGTTGGCTGTCGAGGCCTAACACAACCCTCCTCCTTTATCCGGGCTTGGGACCGGCTAGTAAAATAAATATTTCTTTCTTGGCAATTTATCCAAGAAAGAAATATTTATTTTACTATTTCTAAATATGTGTGAATACAAAGTGAAAGAAATCACTATGTATAAGAACCCGAGAGTGGTGAATATCATTCATATATGTCAAATTCGCCAATACAAAATTGTGCACTTGCATACTACTTAATATGCAAGAACAGGTTTACTTGAAAGAAGCATGAGTATTACCATCATCTCTTATGAGAAGATCCTCACCGCTAAATTTGGTAGACTACTAACATACTCATAAATAAACACTGAGATATCTTCATCTTCAGTTCCTGAAAATTGAATATTGTCATATCAATTACTGAAGCATTTAAAACACAAAAGATCATGCAAGAAGCAGAAAAAAATCAAATTCCTATAGCACATCTAATATCAGCAAGCAGTAAAAGTGCAAATATGAACTAACAACAGCCTCAAGCTTAACACTTGTAAACATATCAGGAAAGGTATCTCTTCACATACTAAGGCTCATGGTTTCAAGATCGTGATCTTGATCGTGTGATTTTATGATCCTACCAGGGGCCAACGATCTCGATCTTAATAAGAAGATCGGATTCGTAGGATCGACATGATCGTACGATCGAGATCATATGATTGGTAAGATCACAAGATCATACCGATCCTACAATATTATTTTAAATTTTATTTTTTCTTTTTTTGTCCTACTTTTTTTTAAAGAAATACAAGTTACAGTGATATTATTACATTGTAATTTTAAATCTTTATTTTAAAGCATACAAAAGTGAAAAAATAACAAACATTAAAATTATTTTAAAAATACATAAAAATCGTTAGATATATGTATATCTTTAATAAATACATATTTGTTTATTTTATCTTTAGAAAATATAAATTTTAATCATAATATATTATATTATATTTATAAAACCTTTTCAAGCGTATAAAGCTTTCAAAGTGAAAAACAAATAATAACAAATGTCAAAATATACTTGACAAATCCTTGGATTATGTATATTTTAACACATACATATTTTAAAAATATATTTTTATAGAGGTAGGATCTTACGATCCTCGATCCAATCTAACGATTTTCGATATCATCACCCCCTTCCAATCCTAGATAGGATCCCGATCTTGACAACCTTGCTAAGGCTCATTGAATAGTTGAGTCATCTAACAAAAGCACGGTACTGCTAGTCACATCATTATGAAAGAAAAACTCTATATACACATATCCTCACTGGAATTTCAAATGGGCATGAAGATTGTTGCATAGACCTAAAGATGGATCCAAAACAACTCCAAGACAATTGACATATAGTAAAGCAAAAGAAATACAACATAGATATTATCGGAAAAAAGAGATAAATTTAATAGCAAGGTGTCTTTAGTGTAGAAAACCCACTGTTTAACATCTAAAGGTTTAGAGTTATCAATTATTTGGACGGAACATAAATATATCATGAACAATGACAAACTAGTGATCATTGCCCAACAATACTAGAATAAGCCATATTAATTTTTTTCCAGAGTAATGAATAGTGGTTATTTATTAAAAGCTTGAAAACAACATCATATTAATTTACCGAAAGAAAAAGAAAAATCCCAATGACAAACAGATCAACTTCTAAATACATTCATCCGATACCAGAAATATCAAATTTTGTCTCAAAGGATGCTGGTCACATTGGAAAATTAATTAATTTAATTGAACAATGGCACAAAGTTTCAGTTTAAAGAATTATTATACATAAGTATAAATTGATATAGTTAGATGTTTTATGCACAATCACTGTATACTAAGAGCAAGTGGATAAATTGCCAGATCAACAAACAAGAACCACCTTTTGTTTTCATCCATTCAAAGTACCAAAAAATGTTCGGCTTTGATAAATTACAATCACCAACAACAAATAACAAAGGCTGATTTTGTTCGTATCTGTTGATCTCTTCATTAGCTTCAAGATATATTTGTTATTTCAGGGCAAACTTATTCTCATAATCGAAATATGCAAAACCAAGGCACCTAATAGCATTTACAGCTTAACATGATAAAGACTTGAGAATTTAGAGTTTTAACCAAAATACAACAGGACATGCGAATGTATTTCAATGTATTTGAGTTAGCAACCCATAATTCATTAACAATTAATAGATTCTGAAAAGAAAAATATAAGGAAAATGATAGGATGAGAAAGGGAACATTTAGTACCGGCAGTCTTGAGTTGCAAGATGAACTTTTCTGCGTGTTTCTCTAGCTTCAATCTCCCTAAGGACTTAAAAATACTTGCTTTATACTTTGGAGATGATATATGCATGATGTCTATCACCTCTAACAATTGAAAGAGCTCCTCTTTCCTATCACTTTCGCAAAATGCTAACAAATAGCTTTCTGAAAGACGTACTCTGAAGTTAGAGGAATAAAGAAGACTATCTCACATAAAATGAAATGGTGTAGCAGAAAGATGTTGATAACATTTGAAACAGCAAGTAATTTTGTGCTTTCTTGTAAACCAACTAAACATGCAAGGTATACAAGAATACATAACAGATGAATTACTTTTATTGTTCATTTGTTAGTAATAATAAGAAAGAAACTTAGTTTACATTGTTCCAAATCTTTTGAAAGAGCATTCCTCCAAAAATCACTACAAACAAAATGTAGTCTAACTGAAAGCTCGATAATAGATCTTTTAGAAAAGAAAGAAAGTTGGATAAAAGAAAAATATCACCACCAGATTACAATCCTCTTCGCACGCACCTTCCAACTCCATATATGCAAGTTGCGTTACTTTTCCTAGTTCTATCCCATGTCATACATCTGATTTATAAGCTGGATCCAGTTTACATCACAATTTGCCTGCCTTCTAGATCACAAATGCTTTGAAGCGCTCCCAGGTCGAATGCTAGCTGAGGTTTTCCCCAGGCTGATGCAACTCTCTGGTTATCCGATGGCCTCAGTTTCAGATCTTGAACACCATCTATTGGACTGGGGGTGGATCCTCGACCACTCAATTCAGATCGGCTTCTCCGACTAGTGCATCGCCGAGCTCCTGGTTTTGTATAACAGGATCTTATGACACCGACCTGATGAGACCAAGACGGATGGTTGGGCCTAGCACTCTGGTGAGTTCTCATCATTGGGATTATCTACACTTACTACCTGAGAGCACGACATCAGCCACATTCAGAGTGGACCGTTGACACATTTGGAGATGTCAGGTATCACCCAAAGTCAAGATTTTTGTTTAATTATTGAGACACCGAGGGTCCTGATTAGACCTTATAGAACGAGGTGGATACCAGCACGGACATATCTTTCACGCTTTGTGGGGGAGCAAGGGAGCACGTCACACGCCTATTTTTTGAGTGCCCTATTGTGGTGGATGTATGAAGTCGAGTACGATGCACAGGCATTGGCAGCCCAACAGCACAGATTATTTGGTTGTCGCTACAATATTGGGCATGGATGGAGACAGCTGGTGATGGTGTTCTTGGCTGTCACCTGAGTTTTTTGGCTTGAAGGTGAGAGATGTTATGTTGATAGCATTGTACATCATATCTCCTTTCTGAGACAAGAGTGGTGATTGAGTAGGAATCCTTTTGTGGGTCTCATCCTCAGTGGTGATCCTTCGTTTTTCTGCTTTTGACTAACACACTTGTACATCCCACGGGCTTTAACCGTACATAACTGGATAACTACAAAAACTTAGTAGTCACCCTTTTTCTCTCAAAAAACTAAATGCTTTGAAGCAGTTACAATTGTTTGGTAAGAATAAATTAAGAGCAGAATAAGTTATAGATGAAGTTTGGTATAAAGAAATGTAAATATTGGATTCATACTCTCCATCCCCCAAGCACAATCACTCACTCTTACACAAATGCAAGCTGTATTTCCTTTCATTTCCTGACTCGCTCCATCACCACACGACTTTTCATATTTTCTCAAAGTATATTAAAGCAATCACTCACGTTCAATCACGCATTGATTGCCGACCAGATCATAAAAGGCACACAGAGAAATGATAACATGCATAGTCAATCAATAAAATAAGCACACACATAACTTAACTTTTGCAAAAATTAAGGTTACTATAAAATGGGTTAGTATTAGACTTAGTAATATGTTATGTTGATATGCTAACTAAACAATATTCAGTTACATGGTTGATGTACTCTGCTTTCTAAAGAGCAAACAGAAGAAAAGAAATTGAGAAGCACTTCATACCATAATGATCAAACTAAAAAGAAACCAAATGGAGAATAGAGTAAACAGAAAAGGTGTTGTCAAATGTTCCTAATAGCATACCTGCTAAGCTGTAGAAATTTTCGTTACCAGCAACTATGTTGGAATCACATAACTCTCGGATTTTGTGCTCATCACCAACCCTTATGTAAAACAACATCTCATAGAATCCTATCCTGGCACAGCACTGAGGATTTTCATCTTTAAAAAAATTACAAAAGAATTGGAATTTCTCTGCCAATTCCATTTCAATCATAAACTTCAGAAATGGACCAAAAGTTTCTTCTGAAATTTGAAACCCCTTTTCTTTCATGGATAAAAAAAGCCGATAAGCATTATCAATCTGGCCTAACAAACTCTCCTTATCGATGCTTTGTCTTGCTTTATCAATACAAATCAGTAATAAAGCATTATACTCATTCACCCCAGTTGGTCTTCCAATATTAGCAAAGAATTCAATAGTAGACTCTGTGCCCACCTTGTTCGCACACATTTCCATGAGTTTTGTAAATCGCCGAGACTGTGTTTTCTCAAATATGTATTTTTGTTTCCTCTGCTTTGTTTTCTCCAACTTCAGTAGTTTTAAATTAGTAGGGGACACACTGGAAAACTGTGGCTTCATTTCATCATTCACCTTTGAAGATGATAATGGAGAAGATGTGTCATTATCACCTAAGAATAATGAGAACAAAAATTATCTCAGTGAATACCATAATGTAAAAAGATGATTGAACAGCTGCGCTCATTATTAAAGAAAAAGGCATTCCATGTTTGATATACATAGTATAACATCACAAAAGATTATTGCATAAATAAATGCAGTTAGTAGCAAACATACGGCGGTGTAATATGGACGAAATCACGCTTGAGATCTCTAAGACAGAGCTTTCAGCTGAAATCAAAATACAGATAATGTCAACCCTATGAACAACACATTGATGAAGCATTCTTCAAGAATGAGAAGTCAAAATTCCTTCTTTTCTATGTTGTCCTTACCGTCGGAAGCAGCCGTCTTCGAATTGTTCGAGGCGGCTTGATTCAACAGACGCAGAACCTGCGACGACACACGGGAGGAATCCTTCTTGGGCTGCTCAAGGGAGAAGCCTTCTCCGCGGCCGGCGGGGGAGGACGACTGGGTGCAGACGGTGGGTTGAACGGTAGTCTCGAGCTCCGGAGCTCGTGGACGGAGATCCTTGGCGGCGGCTCTGAGGATGGACGGGAGGAGGGAACTCAAACTCTTGGGCATATTATATCGAGGAGGGGGTTCGATGACCTCCTCCTTCCGGCGTCACCCACCACTAGCGAGTGCGAGAGAGTGATGGCGAAGGCTGGAGAAAGGGATGTTTAAACTCGTTTAATTCGCAGAAGATGAATGGTACAGGCTGATGGAGTAGCGAGGGAAGCGGCAGCGGCGGCGGCGGCGGCGGCGGCGGCGACGGTGGAAAGGAATGACCGGCGGCGGCGACGACAAGGAGGCCGCTCAATCTTCTACAGTCATGAACTCAAGCCCTCCAGGTCTTCTTGGTCGCGTCCTCGGCCCAATAAGACATAAAAAGTATTTATTATTGATTAGTATTAGCCTGACCAATAAAAAAAATGATTCACTTATACTACAACTTCTTAATAAAATATCACATGAACCATTTTTTATATTATTAATTATTTATCGGATAATTTAGTTTGCCGTAATTATATATTTAAAATATAATTTATTATAATTTTTTATTATTATTTATATATATAGTATTGAGGGTTTACATGAAAAAGCTATAGCAATAATTATTATGCATTAGAAGATAATTATTGTGATTATTGATTCATTAATGGATAGTTCTACCCTAGAAGATAATTATTATAGATATTGATTGATTAATTGATAGTTCTGTCATAGAAGATAATTGTTATGATTATTGATTGATTTCCTTGATGAATAATTAATTTGTAATAATCGGATGGTCGAACACAATCGTGTCCTAACGGAACGCGGCCCGTGTCCTCTCTAGGGAACGATCGCGTCTGGCAGACACCGGACGTGTCCCTAGAAATGCTACGGAGCAAAGGAACGCGGGTCGTGTCTCCCTTTGACGCGGACCGTGTTCCACGGATTAAAGTGGCACTGTCAAGTTTTTAACCCTAAAAGCGGACCGTGGTTTCCGAAGAAATTGTTACAAGAGTCGAGTTCATCAAAACAGAACGTTGACTGTGTCGCACCTTGACGCGGGTCGCGCTCAATGTTGGTATGGAGAACAAAAAAAAGAAATGAGATTACTTTATGAAAAATAGGTCACGTCCAAAGAGAGGATGGTCTGATTCATGGTAAAATCGGACCGCACGGCGACTTCACGGCACAGGTCGTGTGTGTTTACGGCGCAGGCCATGTCAGGTTATAGGAGAAACACGGACAGTGAGAAAACAGAAGTGTTGCATGGCAATGCGGGTCGTGTTCTCTTCAAAAAAATAATTGATTGATATAAATGTATGTAATTGATTGATTGTATTAATTGATTTTATCTTAATTGACGAACGGTGATAGATTTGCAAGATAGAAGTGCTAATCTAGACTAATTGATGATAGAGTTTTAAAAAAAATTATTAATGATTGTGATTATAATTGAGCATGAGGATGATGCCCCCAATAATTGAGAGATTTATCCCTATTGAGTTCTTACGGGGACTATTAAATCAAAGACTATTGAGTTTCTTCGAGCACTATTAAATGTCTATGGGACTATTGAGTTCTTTCGAGAACTATTGAATTGAAGATTATTGAGTTCCGCACGGGACTATTGATAGCCTAGCTAGCCATATTGATATTGAAGAACAAACATGAATCCTCCATGCATTAATGAAGACTCATTATTGATTGAATTTATTGAACAACTTAGGACAAGATAAATAGAAAAGAGTGAATTAGTCCTAAGTTATTGGGCATGGACATATTGCATAATGAAGCTATTGTGCATCATGATCAGCATGGTGTAATTGATGTCCTCGTCATTGAAGGCTTAATAATAATGAAAAAAAATGCAAATATTGAATTGTGTGAGAACTTATTGAATCAGAAAGGTTGTGTATTTATAATACAATTAAGGTTCTTGCAATTGGATAAATTGAATTATATAATAATATATTGAGCAGATTATCACAACCAAAATAATGAAGGTAAAAAATGTAAAGAAAAAGAATGAAAATAATTTATCAAGTGTAAAGTCTTCTTTATTATATTTATATATTTGATTATTCATGTGTTATTACCTTTACATATTAAATTTCATCGTTTATAGGGAAATTGTCTCTTCTACTTTTGATCCTGCAGGCAACGAACATTGATTGATGGATGATGGCATGAGTTGTGTAGATGCTCGTGATACAAAGACTTGCACATGATAGAAGCTTGTAGAGATGTCTTTTTTATTGTAATAATGTAATAGACTATTTTATTTGACTAGACTATTAAAAAAAATTATCTTAAGTTATCGTTTTCGCATGATATGTCTATATTAATGACCAATCAGCCGATCAATTGTTAAGTAAAAAAATAATATCATAGCATCTCCAAATATATAGTGTTCCATTTAGCAGATATGAATTTGAGGCATTATAATTTTTTTATTTGATTATAAGGTGGAAATAAAAATAAAATTAATAATTCATAATATTTCTGTAAATTTGGGAGTAACATTTTCAATCATATAGTAAATAATGAATTGTTCTTTTGTGCGTTCAATGGCAGCAAAAGAATTGCTGTAAAATGGGCTATCAAATCCTTACCGGCCCATGAACAAATCCGCGAAGTGACGCTGTATTGGTTTCTTTTATACTCGCACATTTTTGGGAGATTAATTATGTAGCTAATTTGTTTTCTTGTTTGGATTTTGGAGCAGTATAACATTTTCTTTTAAGTCAATTATGAATGAAAAATATGTGTTTGAATACGGATGCTTTGAACTATTTCAAATGCAGAAGCCATTCTACAGTTTTTTATTAAAGAAAACTATATTAATAATGGCGTGTTTGATAAATTTGCAAGTGCTAAAGCAATTTGGAATAATTGTAAAAAGTGGGACGAACAATTTAGGGATAAATTGTGTATCTAGAGACAAAGCAATACCTAAATGTTTCAATCTGCACTTCTTAAACTGACATAATTGATGCTCTCAATTACCATGGTGATAATCTATATATGTATGATTCCAACTATCCAGGCATATAACAATAAGGTCTTATTGTGGTAGAATAAGAGGTTATTCCTTCTTATTTACCAAACAATCATTAAATTGACAAAAATAGATTTGTCATTTAGAAAAAATGCTAACCTTCAAAAGATTTTTTTGGAGATAAATTATTCTACCAAATTGATGAAATAGTTTACTCTTTTTCATATAAATAGAATAAATAAATTATTATATTTTACTATATTCTTCAATCAAACACCAAGTAAGAAGCTTTTCGAGTTTGAGCCCCTGCTTGAGCAAAAAATATTCGTTAAATTCAGGATGACATAAATTAATTAAGCGAGGTCCCAAATATTATAGCGGCAATAGGAAAAAATGAAATATATAGATTTGTTCATTTTATATTATATGAAAAAGGGTTTATATGTAAATTCGAGTACAAGAAATGAATATAATTAACTGGCGTCCGTAGTTAAGGTATCAAGTAAAGTATAAACTTTTAGGGATACCCTATGGGAAGTGGTGCTCTCACATATCAATGCTTATATATCCTTTGCTTGAGAGGTTAACATATCAAAAAGTAGGAAATATATGGACCCAAAAGTGATGACTGATGACCATGTCAAACAGCTTGTAAAGGGTCAGGGAATTGAGCCTACAAATAGTGCTCCCAGTCCATGCATCTCTTCCTTGGGTGCCTCGTCTTGACATAAAAACCAGGTCACGATATGAATCCACAACCATTTGTGACCTGCATGGCGAAGAAGTCTCGTGGCGTGGTGCTCCTCGTCGTCGGCCTCGCGCTGCTGCAGGCGGCCGCCATGGCCGGAGCAACGACGTTCAAGGTCGGAGGCTCCGGCGACTGGAGTGTCCCTGGTCCCAACGCCATGTCCTACAACCAATGGGCTGAAAGAAATAGGTTCAAGATTGGTGATTCATTACGTGAGTGTATAAATTAATTTGATCTTTACAGTCATAGAACTCCTCTTGAAACTATGCATCATTATGATTTCTTTTGTGTTCTTAGTGTTCGTGTATCCGCCTGACACGGACGGCGTGCTCCGAGTGAACAAAGACGCCTACGACTCATGCAACACGACGTCGTACGTAGAGAAATATGACGACGGCCACACGTTGTTCACGTTCAACCGCTCAGGCGCCTTCTACTTCATCAGCAGCGTCGAGGCCAACTGCATGAAGAACGAGTCGCTGCACGTCGTCGTCCTCGCAAACCGGTCGACGCCGACGCCCAGCACGCCGGCACCCAGCTTGGCACCGTCTCCTCCTCCGACGTCCTCGTCTTCACCTCCCCCTTCTTCGGAGTCGGCGCCACCGTCTCCTTCGGAATCTTCGTCCGCGCCTCCGCCGGCTTCGTCTTCTGACTCCCCTCCCTCTCAACCTGCGCCGCCAGCTGAGGAGGCGCCGCCTGCAGCAGCGCCTTCTGCCGAGGGCTCCAATCCCCCTCCCCCTCCTCCTCCACCATCTGACAATGGAGCTTCTTCCCTGAAGGTGGTGGGCTCTCTTGGAGCTCTGGTTGGATCGCTGTGGCTATGCCTGTAATTACAGTGCGAGTATTGCTTCATGGGTTCGTGTGTTTATCTGAGATTGTGAGTATTTTGCATTAATTATTTTTTTTCCTTGTTCATTCATTTTATTGTGGATTGTAAAAAATGTGATGTAGGAAACTTCTTCCAAGTTTGATATGACAAATAAACTTGTGGTTTGTGGATGGGTGTTTGAGTGTGCTATATATTGTTAATATTCCATACCTTAATATTTGGTTTTTATTATAATTAAACATCAAAAATATAAATCTAGCTTAACACTAAATCATGGATCGCTGATATTTTCATAGTTTGACATTATGAATTCAAATTGACTTAATTATTATTTTTTTAAAAAAGTATTTATTAGTTTGTATATTCCTAATCTTACTACCATACAACTCATTCTTCATCAATTATCAAATCTCACGACTAAATTATTTTTGTCAGTATATCTCAATATGTTGTCCCATTAATTTCTTAAATTAAACCATGCCAAACACACTCCTTTGTTGTTCTCATATGTGCTCGAACTAGAGAGAAAGAAATGATGATAAACTTCTCGAACTTGATTGCATCCTATTCAAATCGAACTTTTTTTTAAGAAGAGTGATTATCTATTAGCAAAGAAAGCAGAATTATCTACAAGTAGCAATTGGAGGAGGTCTGAAAGAGGGATATTGACACAAAAATTATCAGCATTGGCTGATCTTCCAAAGTTTATAAGATAGTCTGTTACTTGATTTGCCTCTTTAAAGAGCTCTATTACAAAATTATCAAAACTATTTAAGGAGTCTTGAGCTTCCATGGGCATATAAAGGATTTCTTGAGTAATTTTTCTACGTTACTACTACTAATTTTATATTAAATTACTTGGGTCAATCATATTGTCTTATTTACTTGTTTAATTTTACAGTCAATCTACATTATCAAACAATACATATTACTTGTGAAGTGATAATTTGGATTGCTAGGAGAGATGGCAATTTATATTGTCACTCGAGGGGCAATCTGTTATAATTTTTTTCCACATTCGTCCTTTAAGTTTTTGTTTAAATAAATAATAAACACAACCAAATAAATTTAATATAACATTATATTAATTATTATAATTATTAATCACTATAACAAAATTTTTATCTTTATCATTATCATTAAATAAAATTTCATTATTTATACTAACTTTAATATTAATATTATTAGTTAACTATAATATATTATTCATACATTATAAAAAATAATTTATTATTAATTATGTATAATATATTATTCATATAATTATTAATTTTAAAATATAATAATAATTTAGAACAATTATTATTAATTTTCTACTATCATATTTAGAAAATTTTATACTACTTATTTATACATTATTTGTTTGATGTATAAAATTTATGGGTTTAGAGTGTCTGTTTGTGATCCAAGTTCAAAAAAATTTAAATTAAATTTATATAAATTTGTAAAGTAAACTATTTCATTCAAGGGTATAAAATATGTACATTATTTATTAATCTTTTTCTATAATAAATAAGACAACAGAGATTGCAAGACACATTACTTATGGATACTAAACAAAGTAATATACATTGTTGATAATTTAACAAGGGACAATATTTTTTAGAGAGAATGTAGATTGTCATGTAATGTGTAACGGCAATGCATTGAATATAATCTAACTTCATGGAGTCGCATTAATTCAATGTGCAGTTTTGGATACCCAACTAGTTGCACTTGAGAAGTCCACACCTAAAACTCCACGCCTCAATAGCAAACACCAAATGAAATTTCTTGTTAAGATCACCCGCAAAACAAAAAAAAAACATTCTTGTATCATAATGAATTATGTAACATGCTCCCTCAATCTCACCCGACTTGGTAAATGATCCATCCGATTGTAGCTTATACCAGCCAGGGGGACGGGGCTATCACTTAACCCATATTGGATCATTAGTGGATCATTAAGGTAGTAGGATCCAACATATTCATAAGAGTTTGTCATGGCCTTCTCTAGAACAACAATGATTGTTGTCAACTTAGAATTGAAATGCATGATCATTTCGCATGTTCCATAAACTCCAAAGGCAAAATGAATAAATAGATAGTAAGGAATTCTTCCACGTAGGATCCAAGTGTTCCCCCTCTTGAAGCCATAATCTAGTATCCCAAGAGTTTTAAAAGAGAAACACAACAATATCTTTTGTTTGAGTAAGGATCATAATTAGTTACTTATTTGACAATGAAAAAAATAAATGGCTTGGTGTTTCAATGTCCAGGCCACAAAAAGTGTAGTTGGGTTCAATGAAAGTGTCAAAGAGTATTATCTGACTTTTGATTGGAAGTCTTTCACGAAGAAGTTTCCAAAGAAAGTGTTGGATTTTACGTGGCGTAGGAATATTCCACATAGTCTTCTAACTCGAGCAACATTCACCATCTGAATGGTAGACCGATCCATTATGAATCTATATATGGACTTAGCATGAGCAATTCCACGAGGATCATGTGTCCAGACTCATTTGTCATCATAGGCATGAGCACGTAAGTGTATAGCAATGATCCGAGCCATTAAAGTAGAGCTTGGTTACCAGCTGAACCCAGAGGTCTTGATCCCCTTTTAGTACATAAAACACCCTCTTGGCAAGAAGGAAAGTTTTTATATGCTTCATCTTGTGAAACAAAATCCTCCATCAAATTTATGACACTATATGATTTCTCAATTTATTAGGTGTGCTTGAAGCTTACCATTTGAGGACCAAAAGAAACCCCTTGATTATTTCTCGAATGATTCAATAAGACCATTTAAGAAGTAGACAAAACCAACTGAATGGTTAGGGATTGAGTTTAGGACTTGACACAATCAATGTTGATTCACCTGTGTGGTTAAGGATTTTAAATTTCCATCTAGATAATTTGGAAGACATTTTTATCGGCAAGATATGTTTGTTCTTTTGATGTGAGATACTTGTGTTGTGTGAGATAGGTACTCCAAGATACTTAAAAGGGAAGGATCCAATAGTCCTTCCCAATATGTCTTTTATTTTAGTTCTTTTGTGGTGGTTAAATTTGGGAGGGAGAAAATGTTCAGATTTGTTGTGATTTATTTTTTATTTGTGAGCAGCCATAAAGTCTGAGTATGTCCTTAAGTCTTCTTACAGTTTGTGATGGTTGATCCAATAAATATGAGCATATCATCTGCATAGAAAGCATACGACTCAAAGGAAAGGCCCCATAATGAAGGGTTTAATTTTATTTAAGGCAACCTCCTGGTTTATAAGGGAAGAAAAGTTTTGGGATCCTAATATAATAGGTAGGGTGACAGAGGGTCGCCCTATTAATCCTTCTATGGCTCTTGAGACTTGAAGTAATGAGATGGTGTGTCATTTATATAACAAACAAATATAGGAGATGTGATACAAGCTTTGATCTACTTAATGAAAGTAGGAGGGAGCCCCACGAGGGTGAGTACATTTAGGACAACTACCCAAGAAATTCTATCAAAAGCATTTTCCATATCAACTTTAAGCATCATGATTTTTTTTTCCTTCAAGTTTTCATAGAGTGGGGCTATCTCCTATGCTAAGAAATGTTGTCTTGAATGTATCTTTTTGCCAGAAAAGATGATTGACATGGATCAATAACAAAAGGAAAAATAATCTTTAATTTGTTTGATAGAATCTTTGCTATGACTCTATATAACACGTTACACAATGTAATTGGTCTATAATCTATCATAGTTTTGGGATGAAGTTTTTTTAGGGATAAACTAATGATGTATTTGTCCACCCAGATGAGATAATCCCATTTCGAAATAAGGCTAACATGGCATGTGTGATTCTAGGTCCTATAATGTTCCAATAATTTTTTTGTAAAGATCAATTACAAAGCCATCATATATGGTCAACTTTCTAGCCTAATGAGAGGACCTTGGTCAAGCTTCCAAAGATTATAATAGTTTTCCACAAATATGTTTATGATATTTTGTCATAATTTATGATTCCACCACAAGGGTCATCAATGCTAGATATGTGATTTATTTTTTATCTAACCATCATGGATAAATAGAAAATATTTGTAATCTTATCCGTATTTTTTAACCAATGTATCCTGGATTTGCTTCATCATTTCATACTAATCTATCTAAGATAAGCTAAATGTTGATTACATGAAGTTCTTAGCTTCCCAAGCTCATAGTTAGTCAAGCCCCTGCTGATTTCTAATTATTGATCTCTACTTCCACCTTTGCTACCTTATTTTTTAATTGTCCTAGATTTTATGATTCCATCTGATAATATTTTTTTTTATGATTTTTGGATGGTTGTCTCAACGATAATTGAACTTATATATAGGCCGATTCCATACTAATGTCCATCCTAATTCACCCGGACCATTTTACTTGATGGCATAATTTTAAAAATATTCTTCCTATCAATTTAATTTTTTTAGTATTATTGATAGTATATGATACTAGAGCAAAATGACTTATATTTAAATTTTGATATATCTCGTAGTAAAAAACAGATTTTTTCTACTAAATTAACGTTGTGTCCTGAGTAGTAGTATTAAAAATATAAATTTGACACTGGTCTTTTTATTTTCGACTTAGGCTTTTAAAATTATTAGTAGAACATTTAATTTGACCTTAGGGTCTGTTTGGTTTCAGGATGATTAAGAGGAAGGGAAACTACGGGAAAGGTAATTGAAGAGAAAAGAGGTAAAAACGTTAATCTTGTTTGGATAACATAATTAAAAGGAGGGGAAGGGAAAGAATGAGAATTATAATTTTTATTGGACGAATATATCCTAAGATTTGTATTTATATAGTTATATACATATAGTCAAAATTGAAAATTATATTTAAATATTTTTTTCCTCTTTTCCACCCAATTTCTAATTGAAAGAAAAATGAGTTCTTGAAGGAAAATGAAAGTAAATAGAGGGGACATTCCTCTCATTTTTCTCCGTTAAAAATGCAATCAAATAAAGTTAAATTATTAATCTCCTTTCTCTTCTCCTCCTTTGGATGGAGCACCTGTTGATCTTCTGGCGCGCTTAGGTCATAGTACAACAATAGGAACATCTACAATATAAAATCTTTGATAATGAAAATATTGCCATCCTTAGTTGTTCCACTTCCATGTGTTTTTTCTCTGTATTTTTTATATTGTTTTGATTATTTTAAAAATAATTTATACGCATCGCGTCGCTTAATTATTGACTTCCAATAATAAGTGGCGGAAGATTCATGTTATGCTGCACTGTTCAGTGTTACTTTGCCACAGTAAGCATGCATTTATCACTGCAATGATTGGCTATCACAGTGACTAGGAGTAGACCGCAACGTTAATGGTACACGATTAGCTTAATTTATTAACGATACAGATTTTTTAATCTACAACGTTAATTTCCTCATACAACAAGACATCGACATGGAAATTTACTTAGAAGTAATTTATTGTGGGGGAAAATGTTTACTTAAAGTGTCAATCAACATGGAGATAGGGACCAAGCAAAAGCCTCTTTGCCTTAACTCTGAACAATCATGCATCTTCTGCCTGAGACTTGCTTCTATTTCAGGGATCTCATTACTTGTCTTCAATTCTCTGTTGTTTGCAAATCCATTGCAATTCTACAACAAAAGCAAAGAAAAAAAATTGATTACCTTACCTCATCAAACAATCTAGGAAATGCAAGATGTGCTAACTAATTATCTAAAACTCAAGTAATATACACCTGAAAATTCCAGGTGCAGGTTGTATCTTCCTTCTCCTTCTGTCTCATCTTTAAATGCTCTATCTCAACAACCTGTTAACCATGCATTAAAAGTCTTAAAGGTCCAGTCATTTGGATTCATTAAAATCTTTAAATGTTCTAACGGAACGATTTTTTCATGGCGAGCTCAAAACTGTTGACATTTTAGGAAAAGAACAATATATCTTATATATCATAATTCATTAGAACTATATAACCATCAATATATATAGAAAAAGGAACTATTTTTCTAACCTTTGGGTGTTCATAAGGAGAACTTGCGGTATCCTCTAAAGTGTCATCATTCGATGTGCTTCTCACCACCTTCTTCAGATTTTTGCTGGCATTCCTTGCCATACGTGAAGCTGCATCAGATATCATGGAAGACCCATGACCTGTACCGCTCAATGCGTCGTCCTCTTCTTCTCGTACTGCTGCTTGCATGAAGGCAGCTACGTACATGCTCCATTCGCTCGCTTCAGAAGGAGATGATGGCAAGCCTTCGGAACCAGATGAGTTTGGCATAATGCTGGAGCTGTTTGAGTTCTCCATATGGATTGCAATTTCAGATGGAGAATCTTGTAAGGAGACAGCACAAGTGTACTAGCTATTTAAGGTTGGGGGCGGGG
>LTAE01000152.1:45386-57401 GCA_001647135.1 Pontederia paniculata | reverse complement strand
AAAAGAGTGATATATATATATATATATATATATATATATATATATATATTATATATACTTTCTTTTACTTGGAAAAACTAAAATTATCCTTTTATAAATTAAACAATCAAAATAATATAATTCTCTATGGAGTTGGGGAAAGAATGAAAATATCAAATTTGGGAAAACACAGGAGGTAAGTGTATAAGTTAATTTAATAACATAGATACCACAATACTTTGTAAAAACTCAAAGTAAAATGTCAAAAGTTAGAATCACATATGCAAAATGTGAAGGCGATTATGAACTAATATTTAATTATTATTTTCTTTTATTCAAATATATTTTAAATTTATGTAAATGATGATTTCAAAAGGGATAAATTATTGAGTTATAAAAAATCAAACTTTTTTTCAAATTTTTATCCAGGTGGAAATACATAATTTTGTGTAAAGAGACAGAAAATAATAAAATAATCAGTAGGAAAAATATACGGGCCTTCTTAGTGGGCCTGGTCAGTAAACCGACTGGTCCAACGAACGCTATTTTTTTGAAGGGACCAAGAGGCCCACTAAGATGATGGAACGCCCAAAAGGCCGAAACCTTCACGCCCGTTTCAATTTCCTCTCTTTTCCCTCCTCGCATCAACCTTCCAAATCGCCGGGAAAACGCGAAGCCGCCGCCCAAATCGCCGGAGAACGGCATCGCACAACTCCCAAGGTTGGTCATTTATATCAGGAGATGAAACTTGCACAGCTTTGATAGCTCATTCCGCTCTCCTCTTGCCTTTAGTTTCCATCCTATTTTGGGGGACGCTTCTAATAGGTTTTATGCAATTGGGGCTCTGTACTTTGTGTCTTTTTTTTTTCATGCATTCTAGCGCTGTTACTTTATTGAGGAAGGAAAGAACACAAATTTATGCTCAAGGTAATACCAAAGCATTGAGCTTTTTGGTGCTTGTTATTGTTCCCACGCCATTTATCCAGAAAGACGACCCCTTTTTATGTCCTCTGGCGTCAATCTCAGTATGTTTCTCCAGCATCATCATACAAGTCGTTTTTGAAGGCAATCTCATCGAGATGTAGAGGAATAACGAATAAATGGTACCGACTGCTGAATAAGAATAAATATATGTAAAGCGTATGTACAATATTCATCCAAAAAGAAGTGTATGACAGATACTTTACATTTGATATCGAATATATTGCACACTCTCCTCACTGTAGTACTGAGTAAGAATATAGATGCAAAGTGTATAGTTTTCACACAAAAGATATTACATTTCACAACAAAATTGTGATAGTGCTAATGCAGATCTTGACTTTGTACCCAAATTCAGTATCCCATCTGTTCAAGACAACAACTCTGCTTAGAAAGGGGTCTTTTGAATTTTGTCCTTGACTTCCTACACTTTGGTAATTGTGGGATTTTCTGCCTCCCTCTACTTCTCCCATTTTATTTGCCATGGTATCATTTTTTTTCTATATATTATTGCTGCTTTTTGTAGAAAATCATGTGTTCAAATATATATTTGTTGAGCTGCAGTGAAATATGTTTGATGAACAAGGTTAAGCGGCTTGTCAATTTTGTGGGTGAACGTTTTTTTTTTTGGTTGAAGCACGCATAGTAACTGTTTGATATAATACTTGTAAGAAGGATTACTACTCATCTTTTTGCATTATTGCGACAAGTATTTGTATATTGAGTTTACTCATATATCATATGAAATGATGCAGGTTTTTTTTGTCTCAATGTGCCATACTATTATTGAAGGATAGAACAACACTTTGTCTTTTTGCTATATGCCACCGCTTAAGCCTCCATTACCCCGCATTCTGGTGAATAATGCATCCTGCATGCGAAATGCTCAGACAGTCCTCCGTAATATCAATGTGTCTGTGCATGATGGCTCTGCATTAGTGTTGACAGGTGCCAATGGTTCTGGAAAGACAACCTTTCTTCGCATGCTGGCTGGATTCTCGCGTCCATCTGCAGGAGAGATCTTATGGAATGGACATGACATCACATCTCCTGGAGTATTTCAACAGTATAAGTTACAGCTTAACTGGTTATCATTGAAGGATGCCATAAAGGATAAACTCACTGTATTGGAAAATGTTCAGTGGTTTGAAGTCCTGGAAGGAAAATCTGGGAAAGCTTTGCCATCTCTTGAGTTAATGGGACTAGGTAGGCTGGCAAATGAAAAGTCAAGAATGCTTTCCATGGGGCAGAGGAAGAGATTGCAGTTGGCTAGGTTGTTGGCTATCGATAGGCCCATTTGGTTGCTTGATGAACCTTCAGTTGCTCTAGATAGTGAAGGAGTCCGGCTGCTTGAGTATATAATAGCTGAGCACAGGAAGAAAGGTGGGATTGTTTTTGTGGCAACTCACCTACCAATCGAGATAGAAGATGCTATGTTTCTAAGGCTACCACAAAGATTTCCGAGGAGGAAGACATTGGTTGATCTGGTTCATTGATTCCTCTTAATAAATCTATACCACCAGCTATATGACCAGGAGTAAAATAGCTTTTCTAGAACTAGAACATAATAGTTCTCAAATAGAATCGTGGAATGTGAGCAATGACTCTGATGATACTAAATCATCATTAAAGTGTTAAGGGTCTGATATGCCTCGTTCCATTTTTTTGCTTTGTTTGTTGTATCATGTAGTTTACTAAGGAAGTTTCTTGGACTTCTTTAAGTTTTCCGCATTAATAATTTTGACAAAAACATTAATGTGACTGAGGACAGAATAAAGTGGACAGAGCTTTGGTCTCTGTTAAAGATTTTAGTTTCTAAGAACATACGTTATGGAATCTTATATGTATGTAGATTGATTAAAGTTTCAAATAAGTTACGCTTCACATCCACACTTAATTATCTCTTGCACATCTTCCTGAATCTAATACTTATCATGCATCCTCACATTGTTGCAATTCTGTCTATATTGCCTCTGCTGATCTTTCACATCTTTTCCCGGCCTTTGAGTGGTGAGATTTCTGAGTATAATTTACCATCTTCTGTTTCAGGCGATAATAACCATGTTATGAAGCTCGTCCAATTTCAATGACATAGCTCTAGGTGCCTTTATATTTATCATTTGTGTGGATTGATTTAAGCATATGTCTAGCTAATTGACACTGAGAGCCTTTATGACAGAGGAAAAGTATATATGATCTTATGAAGATTTGAATTGCATTTTTTAATATTATTTTACATCTGAAATTGATGAGCTGATTGTTGCTTTGGGTGGGATGAAAATTTCAATCACTGATGTCCCTGGACCAGATTTTTTAGAAGGCCATAAATATGACATTTTTGCTGGACACAGAGGAATTTATTGGGCTTCAGAGTACTTTCTTGGCTTCAGCATGTTCATGTTAAGAAGAGAAATTTATGGAGTAACTTTAATAACACTTATTTTCGATAGATGTTTGGCTATATCTTACCTTATGTTTCATTAACTATCTCCTTGATAGCTCAAGTACATTATGTTTTCAGACAGAAATGTGATTCCTTGTTCTTCAGTTTAAGTGCACCATATAGTTCAATATGCATATTATTTTGCCTTTGTCTGTTTCAATCTTTTGTGTACATCATTCTCGAGTCATATTGTTTGTTCTCCCCAAAATTGTCTTGAAGAGCTGTGGCACATTTGGTTTATTGTAACCTCTTCAGAAACTGAGATGCTTTTTCACCATCAAATAAGTAGGCTATCAGCTATGGAGTCTGACCAGGAATTATGTGCATACAACCAATCTAACCAGCTATGTTTGGTACTCTGTAATGGTCCTACACTCAAAGGGCAGCCTCACATTTCCAAGGCGGGGAAAGGTATTGCAAGTTAGGGGGCATTGACCTGATTGAGCTATTGGGGTAATGACTCACACAAACCTTAAATGCTGCTGTTTTTGACAGTTGGATGGCTCTGCTTCTTTCACCTACTCGCTACTGCCTCCTGGAAATCCTGAGACTTTGCTTGCAAGCAAAGGGGAACAACTGGGTCAGGTCAGATTTCGCCAGACTGTTATATATAGTGAGATATGAATCATATGATGCAAGGCAGAATGTGCACAACTAATTGCCTTAAATTTGTGGCGAGGCTGTCCGAATTTTTAGGGTTGGTACGATGGCTTGATTGCATAGGATATTAGGATGGGTTCTCCAGAATCAAATCTATTTACTATTCATGGCCTAGTAAGGTTTACTAGCTCAAAGTTTTTGTATCCAGTATTTACTTTGGTCCCATGGGAAAGGCCAATTAGCTTCTCAAGGATAAATATCTTAGCTTGATTAGAAAAACAAGAGAAAAATAATATCCAATTCAAAAGTTTGGGTTAGTAGAAGAACCTCATATGTTAGAAATTATTAGTTAGTAACAAGTCATAATGGCATCATACTTAGCACCATAATGATGCTTCAATAAGTTCACTTATGTTCTGACATTATATTTGTATTAATGTATATAACAGTAGAAAATAGCATGCATGAAAATTGAATCAATGTCACACCTGATAGAACTACTGTACAGTGCATCCATTAATTCCAAACCATATATATTTCCAGTGTGTGGCTGCACTTGAACCTCATACTTGTCATGCATCTTTGCCTAGTTGTCCTGCTGGTCAACTCTGAGATTAGGCGTTTAGGTATCGATTTCGTTATCCAAGTACCTGACAGGTTAATAATTGAGACCTCAAATGATTGGGGTTCTAGCTTGTTGCATTACATTTCATATAATAATTTTAGCCAGTGCAGGGCAATAAGTTTGATCTTATAAATGCCTTATGTAGCATGTTGTGTGATTAATTCCCTAAATTGTATTTAACATAACTGGTCATGGCCTTACTTTTTTGTTTGGATATTTTGCATTCATATTAATTACATATTACTGGTCTAAAATCCAACTAACTAATATTTCAACTGTGAACAAAATTACTATCTAGTTTATGTCTCTGCATATATTTTTTTTCTTTTAAAGGAAATACTTCATCTATTGATTAAATAATCATTAAGATCTGAGTAAAAAGGAGGATTTCTTGCGGTGGAACATTAAATATTAGAGAAGGTCATAATAAAGTAAGATGATCTACTGCACAATTTATTTCTTTGAAAATGTGATGCGAAATTCAATCTGCCTACATGTATGTCACACGTCTAGTATAATATTTAGAATACTCCATAGAAAAAATTAATTTCTTCAGTTGAATTAAAATTTTGGAATCACAAGTGCATCTTTTTTATTCGGAATAATCATCGATATTTAAAATTATTAAACTAGTTTGATTTGAAAATATCTCTCAAGAAAGTGTTGATGTGAAGCTCAAATTTGAACTACTAATATCATTGTCCCTCAACTTCATAGCTCCAATTTTGTTATCATCTTAGTCAACTCTTATTGATATTCAAAATTCATCTTAGTCAACTCTTATTGATATTCAATTTTGTTTAGAGATGAGTGCCTTGAGAGCATTACCTTTTGCTCTCTTGTATTATTGTGAACCATGGGCATAATGTTAAGGTCATCCCTCTTTTTTCAACTACGACTAAGTTAAATTTGAGATTATTAATCTATTGATCTCTCAATACAGAGTTAAAATTTCGATTGAAACATTGAACTGTTGATATCTTGATTTAGAATCAAATAATTTATTAGAACTTTTTTGTTTGCTTTGTCAGCGTATGTAAAAAGGGTGAGTTCTTGGATATTTGAGTCAAAGCTAAATAAATTTGTAGGTCAAACCTTCACGGATTTGAATAGGACGCCGTGTGACGCCGAGCATAGAATTGAGAACTATTCATCGACTTGACAACACTATCTACATTTCAGTCAACAACTACTTGAAATGTTCAATCTCCAATATCTCTCTCCTCTCAAATCTTTCTCTCTCCTTCATCCCTCTTTTGGAGTAAACCTTGTTAGGATTTTATGCAAAATGTAGTTTTTGCCTAGTGATAAAGTAATACCATCATCTCCTTATAGTCACTATAACACTAACATTAGTGCCCACTAGGGGCATTATAAATATGCTTGGAGGAAGGAGTGGAAAAGGATAGCTTGGATCATGAACTTAATACAGTCATTTGGCATTTAAAACAACATTCCCTCTTAAAATTGAAGCCAAAATAGGTGCATGGTCCAAAAGAACAAAGGTCAAATTTAGGTCTAACCCTCAAATATTTGGGTTAATTAATAGCACATGATGATGTTCCATGCATGCGTCCCCAAGCCTTTATTATTTCTTTGCTACATTGTTGAATGTTAATCTTTATTATGCGCATTTGTGAGAGCATTTACTCAAACCATGGAGTGGCTTCCTAATTAATTATTCCAATATTGACTTCTTCCCATAAAAGAAGGCAAGAACAAGACCCTCTTGGAGCAACTTTTAATAAGTGCATACAAATAAATTTAAGAGGAGAGAGGAATGCATGGTGTGAGAGACCCAAAAGTATAGGAGCAAGGCGTACGTGGGTGCTTTCCAACTTCCTCTTATCTTTATTATTTCTCTAGGGAGCACAATAATAACTGCAACTACATTAATGGTGTCTTATTATAATGAATAGAAATTTTCCTCCTAATAAATGAGATTTTTCCACCAAGTATGAATATGACACAACAAGTGGACAACGTATAAGTTGAGCTTGGTCTTCGAGCAGTGTCATTGTCGAGGTGCCATGATTGATAATTAATCTATTATTTCTTCAATTAAGACACCATCATCTGATTCTTTGATTCTAACAGTGTTCAACACTTGGTTATACTTTGGACCTCCTAAACTAAGATAATTAATTGCCTAGGTAATCTTTTTTTTTCCTTAGTTTGTTATCTGTGTTGAAACATGTACCATAAAATGTCTGGCTTCAAAGCAAACATATATTTAATAACCATGCATATTAAAAAGGGTTTATTGTAATGAGTGGACGGATGAGAAATTAATTGGTTTCAAATTCAACTACTCATCAATAAGGGAGGCAAGGTACACACCATTTAACCGGGTGTATCAATATTAAACTCAAGTATTAGATTTAATTATAGTACACCACTTCTAATGAGATATATCGTGTCTCATATCATCTAGCGATTAAGATTTATTTCAATAATTGGATGAGAAATTATTATTTCTAATTTATCCGAAGGAAACACATAAAATTTTTGTTTATTAGTCTGCATTTACATGCAACATTAATTTAATCTTGTAAATTATTATTATTAGTATCATGGAATTAATGAATATGTGAAAAGACTTAATATGTCTCTTCTTTCTCTTCCTTCACTAATAATTTCGGGGTTCTTAAATACCGACAATAATATAGCTATTTTCCAGACTTTCGAGTTTTAAAAATGTCCAGACATTGCGAACATTTGTAAAGATGTATTCGACATGATCACAATAAATTTATATTTTAAATTTTGCATACAATTTTTTGTGTGCTTTTAATATGTCAGTGATCGTACTAAATATATTTAATTATATATACACGTTAATATATCTCATATAAATATATATATTTAATGAAAGTGTATCGTATTTAAGAAGGACATGTTGTATTTTCTATCTTCTATATAGTTGAATTTAAGATTTGTGATTGAAAAAAAAAGGAAGATGAATCATTAATATATTATTTATTTTTTATTGCATCTATCAAATTTAATTGTTTGTAAGATAGATATGATGTATCCTTCTTAAGTAGAGTACACTTTCATTTGTATGTATTCACTAATTAAGCCCTGTATTATTATTACTTAATATATATTTCAATTCGTGGCTATGATAACAACTTTTGGACCATCTGGAAGGCGTCCATTGTTGTAGAGTCAGCAGGCCAAATTTATACACCTCATCCTTTACGTGCTGTCCTTGTCTCAAGGGGAAAACGGGTTTGAATGGATAACACCTCTCAAACTAAGTACTTTACTTGTTTTAGACTCCACAATCCACACTTGCATTAATCATGGAAAACTAAATCATATCTTTATATATCTTACTAGAAAACATGATCAATTATTGTTAACAAAAAACCTTGTGAAAGTGCTTATTTTTTTTCTTGTCATTAAAATGTGTCACTTGGTATCTAAACTGTATTACGTGCATGCATATACACTTTATATCATGTATAATTGAAATATCAGCATCATGTGGTTGTAAAGAATTAATTAATTCGAAAGGTGTATTTGTGACAGCTCCATTTCCCTCTGATTTGTCACTTACACCCACCCCCTTTTTTAGCTTTCTTATGTACAAATGAAAGCCATTTAATGATATTAATATTCCATTATGTATCATTATTTTTATCTCATCCTGACGGCTCAAATACCTCTTGCGTACAGAATACTCAGTAGTAGCGTTATGTATACATGTGTAATTGAGTTTGTATTCATTAATTCCATTTGACGATGTTCAGTGAAGGAGAAGGGAAAAAAGAGACAAGATTAAGGAACCTGTCTATATACATATATGATCAATTTGGGTTGAGAAACCATGTATTAATGATGAATAATAATGATAATTAAGGCTTCTCCTAAACTTATCGTAGTTACATATTTCATTTTTTTCAATTATTAATTTACCTTTGACTATGTAAATTGTCGCTGCTCACACACGAGCCGAGTTCGAAATCTCCTCATCGGAACCCGTTGACGTGCAACTTTCACTCTTCGCTGATTTGAGATCTACTTCGTTGCTTGTGGTGTGATAAGTGAAATCCTTATAACATTAACATGGTGATGCACGTTACCTCATAATATATCAAATTGATCATATATGAATGCATATAGAAAAAATACAAAGCAATTCAATTTGCATAAATTGGATGAGTGACTTCCAACAGAAATTTGATTGAAAGAAAATGTATTAATTTGTTCTTGGATAGTGAATTGATCAATTTTTCCTCTAGATATAATAGAATAATAAAATCTTCGATACTACGAGATATATTGCATAACTAGAAATAATACTAGCCAAATGTGTGTGCGTGTACACACATAAATGCACACATACACATATGTATATTTGAATAAAATATTTATGCAACGCTGCAAATTATGCAAATTAGGGTGTGGCTATACATGTAGTACTTAGTGGCTCGCGGTAGGGTTGTTATAATTTGCAATGTTGTAGCATTCCCTCGTAGCATCCATACTTCGAAATCCCCTTCGTTTCATTTGCAAATATTTTCTATGTGGTTGTAGTTTGAATTTAGAAGTTTAAGGCATTGTTTAACACACCTTAAAAATAGCGTCTACAATAATGCATAGTGTATTAACTACGTCAATATGATATTTAAGGTGATTGATAAATACAATTAATAATAATGACAAGTGATTGAAACTCAATATTTTGAAAACCCAACATCTATAACAGCTACTAGCGTGTTCAGATTTATTTCTAAATATACCATCAAAATATTTTATTATTATTTGCTATTTGTATAAATACAATTATTCTTTTATGCCATATGATCACTTTATTATTTATCATTATTTTATTCATTTATAAATAATTTAATTAACTATTTATTTTATTACTATTTATTAATATTTAAATATTTAAAACAAAATTAAGTTATTTAATTTATGACACATATAATAATATAAATTATGTAAATAATTATTTATATGTTTTTTTAGTTATTTTATATTTTTCAATCGATTCAATCGCTATATTTGTCAAACACTTTTATTAAAATTAATAATTAATTCACTACTAGCTAACCGTTAGTCGGTATATGTTATTAACTATTCAAATCTACATGTTAAACAGAACTTAACTCGATCAATTTTTACCAATGTCGTTATGATACCTTTTGTAAACAAAATTAAAATCACTACTAAGTAAGTCAAATCTACAAATACCCAGAAAAAAGAGAATTTTTTTATTATAAACAAGTAATGTTTTTATGCTCTCATATTGTTCGACCCCTAGAAAAGTTTTATAAATGTTTTTGAACACATGACTATAAGTCTACAAATATATAGTGAAATTTATATAGAACACATAATGCTAATTTCAATTACTTTTTTTTATCTTCACTGTAAAATTAATTTAATCAATTGAGTGTTAGTTTATTTTTCTATATTATTTCTGGTTCCTACATCTTGGCCAAATGTGTAGTGTAAGTTATAAAAATATGCACATTTTTTTTTTAAAATACTATAAAGTAATTTTGGATTAGAATACACACCCACAATATACAATAACAAAGACACAATATGTTTATTTTTAACCACATATATACACATATTTATAATGTATAATAGTTAAAAGAAAGGGGTGGGGGATAAGTGATGTCTGTGAGAGCGGGAAGAAGCCATATCTCATATGCATGGACGACGCAGTTAATAGAGCTGTGAGCTTGGTTGGCTTGCCCTCTCTCGCCAGGGCACCATTTTGCAGTAGTGCTCAGAAACATTAAATGTAGGGAGTTGGACGGAGAGAGAGAGAGAGAGAGAGAGAGAGAGAGAGAGAGAGAGAGAGAGCTCCTCATCCATCCTCCTCCACGTTATAGGAAAACGGAAACGCAGGCATCAGGCCACATTTAATAGGCTGCATGGGGTGAGTTAATTGGAGAAATCTCTGCAGAAAGAGAGAAAGAAGTTAATATGGAATTGGGAGCAATGCATGCATTGCAACCCCACCACTCACCAGCTCCACCGTCACCTCATCTCCTCCCATGGACTCTTTCTTTCTTTCCATATAGGGTTTCAGAAAGTAACCAAAACACTGTTTTGCATGATCACAAAACTATTAACAAACAATTCATGGAGTTCATTCACAGTTTTGTTTTATCTTTCAATAAAAAAAGTTTCCCTTACTGAGTTAAAGAAGCTTTAGATAATAATTAATTAATGAGTTGATAATATGTCATTAATCTGCTATGTTCAATATTAAATCAGTTTTTGTGAAGCATTTTTTATATTAATTTACTGTGCTATATAAGTTTAACAAGCTCTAATGTAATGTAATTAATTCCTGATCGAGCTAGGCCTAATTAATTTTGCACAATCCATAAATTGTTAGCGGGTTAAAAGAAATAAAAGTGTTAATATTCGGGGTCAAATAAGTGATTAGTTTAAAAGTATTATTAATTCAACAATTTATATCTTTGTCATCAAGGAAATTTTTTTAAGATTGTAAATGACATAATGTGCATGAATGCATGTATACATGTGACAAATGACAATGCTCATAGTAGTGTAATCAAGATCAAGTTCATCATGGCACTAATTTCTTATGCCTGTAATTTCATGTGATCCTTTTCGGAGTACTATAATTGTTGCAAGTATACTTAGTATTAAGATGCTTCATTAACATTTCTAATTAAGTTTATGCCATTAATTTATACATTGTTTATTAGTTGCTACTAGTATTTAGACAATTATGTGCTTTGAATATATGCGAGGCATTACATAGGGCTCTACTTTGATGAAAATTGTAAGATCATCCTATAATGACATGATATTGTGATGAACAGTAATAACTTTGTAGAAGTGCCACGAATATATATTGAATTATTCGTTTAAATGTCTTCCAAGATATATCTTGACTAACACATAAAAATATGGATTTTACTTTGATGAAGAGGATTATAACATTTAATTAGTTGAAAAAAGGCAATTGTTCTGTAAATTAGATTTATACTCAATAATAACAAAAGTTAAGTTTTTTTTTATGACATGTATGTATGTATCGTCATCTTTTACTTTGAGCATGAATTTACCTACACAATAAGAAATATAGAATTAATTGATATGTCTCTTGACACTATGAGTTTATTACTAAGTTAAGATTACTAATGTAAATATTACTCCCTAATTAAAGAAATAATAATAAGAATATTTGCGTTGCAATAATTTTAACCATATAAGTGTTTGTATAGTTGAAAAACCAAATTCACAATTTAGCTCTCCATAACATTCATAATAAGAGATGTAGTAGGGTAGCTGCATCCTTTTCACCTTATACCCATTTCTTTGAAAATTAATGGCACTCTCTCTCTCTCTCTCTCTCTCTCTCTCTCTCTCTCTCTCTCTC